>JAMXBD010002123.1:0-236836 GCA_024138025.1 Combretum micranthum | reverse complement strand
GTTACAAAAAAGATGCAGATACAGATACAATCAGATACAGATACAGATACAGATAAAAAACAGATGATCCAAATAGACCCTTAGAACTATCTTCTCCAGTTTAATCCCATGATCTCTATAATACTCTTCAAATGGTCCTCTATACTCACTACCATTGTCTGCTCTAACACATATCAATTTCCTTCCTATTTCTCTTTTTACTCTAGTGTAGAAACTGCTTAAACACATCTATAACTTAATCCTTGGATTCAAAGCAAAAGTCCACAATTTTCTAGAGTGATCATCAATGAAAGTGACAAAATAAAGAGCACCACCTGCTATCCTGTCTTTCATATAACACACATCAGTGTAAACCAGATCCTGTATAGAGATTCCCGAGTAAGTGTATTTCTCTTAAATGCAACCTTGTGTTGTTTACCAATAAGACAATCAGTGAAATTTTTAAAGGAGTATCTTTTACATTCAGCAAAACCTGTTGCTTGACAATTTTTTATATTTTATTATTTCCTATCCTAACATTACCATCATCACTGACAACATAAGATGAGAAAAAATCACCATGTGCTGTCACATGAAAGGAGGCACCAGAATCTATAGCCCAGTCACTATCATGACCTGCAATACTGACACAATCCTCATCCCAGGTAACAACAATTTTACCACCTGCTACTGCAGCAGTTGTGTCTTCATCTTTTTCATCACCTTTGCCTTTACCCTGCTCTCTCTTCCACAATCTTCATTCTCTATTGAAATGCCCTGGATTGTCGCAATAAAAACATTTGATTTTCTTCCTTCTTGATTTAGATCTGCCCTTGGATTTATCAGATCTATTAGATTTGTAATTTGAGCCTCTGTTCCTACTCTAACTACGCCTTCTATGCTTATCATGACAAGTGTCCGTGTCTCTGAACTTATACTAGATATCCTTCTATCCTCTTCATTCGTTTGGCTATCTTACACCATTGTAAGGGTAAGCTTTCCATCTAGAGTTGAATTACTAAGAAAAACCACGAGTGTCTCCTAACTTTCAGGCAAAAGTGTTTTGCCTGAATCTCATCATCAAGCACAAGCTTCATGGCAATCAATTGATTCACAAGCCCTTGAAAATCATTCAAGTACTAAGTCATATTAAATCCATCCTTATACTTCAGATTCACCACTCTTCTAATCAAGAAGTTTTTATTCAAGGCAGTCTGCCCCTTATACATGGACTCTAATTTCCTCTGTAGAACATTAGCTCTAGTTTCCCTAGCAACATGATGATATACGCTTTGATCAATCCATTGTCGAATATATCTGGCAGTCTTTCTATGCATGATTGCCCGATGTGCATCAGATTTATCTATTGGCTTCACAGAATCACTGCCTAAAGGCAAATGCAAATCTTTGCAATACAGCAGATCTTCATCATAGACTTCTAGATAAAGTAATTTGACAAATTCAATTTAATCATCGCACTTGATGATTCAGCCATGTCTACAATTCAGTGATAAAAACTTTTTTTCTTTTTAACCTTGGGCTCTAATACCACCTTGTTAGGAAAAATTCTTCGATAACTGGTAATAAAAAACAGATTTTTCCTCTTACCAATGCGATAACAATAATCAAAACAACAAACATAATCAAATACAAACAATGACACTAGGATTTATGTAGAAAATCCCAATTCAGGGAAAAACCATGAGACCACCGTACAAATTATCTTCTACTATCAACAATAATAGGATACACTGTTTTGCTCACTAGATAACACTAGTGGATCATATGGATCTTCACCACAAACAGTGGATTTCAGCAACAATAGGCCTCTCTCTCTCTAGAGTCTCTCTCTAGGATTTAGAATAGCCCCACACACACACCCCAAAAACCTTAAGACCAAGACAAGAAGTGTTTATATGCAACAACAAAAGCTAGCTCAAATTAAACATATGCTAGCATGTGAGAATTAAAGGCTAGCGGCGCAGGAATTTTCAACGTTCTAATGTCAACCGTATGTCGGCGGCATACCGGCCTACATCGGCGGCATACCTTACTTAGGCTGACGGCATTGAAGCCGGCCTAGGTTGATCTAACCTCTCGAAAATAATTTCTAATTCCTACGCTGGCTTTGTATTTAAAGATAGCCGATGACCTGTGTCCTCCCAGTGCCAGTATATAGCAACAACTCTTTTGTTTTGTACAAAATCTCCTTATATCTAAGTCCTCTTTTAAGTATACATCATATACTTAGATTATCCTTGACTGTAGACTCATATGGGTTAGATTTATAACCCAATAGTTTTGACAATGCTTGAAGGCTTTATATACATGACGATAATAAAATAGCAATACTAGTAACGATTAACAAACAAGGAAATCACAATATCCGAGAGAATTATCAAATTATAACTCAAGGAACTTGACTACATTCTAAATGAAATTTCAATCCTAGAAACAAACCAAGTTCGGCTTACACTCAATTTATCAATTAAGATATCAGATGCTAGTGTCTCACATATGTGATCTAAATGGAATTTAGTCTTAGAAATTACTCCTTATATATTTTTTTTTCTTTGTAACTACAGTTATACATTTCTCTTTTAATTCTAGCCATAGTACTTTTGCATCCCATGAGTGTGATCTTTTGCACAATGATATGATATTTCAAGAATGGGCACAGGTTTCGGCCCATTATGAGCCAAACCAAAACATGCCAATTTATCCTTCTAATAATTTGTTTAGACTAAGTACAGGTATAGATTTTAGCCCGTTACGACAGATCAAGGAGGCCCAATACATGTCAAATCCCTATATCTTAAAGAGTAGATTCAATAGTTCTGAGCACAAGAATCTAGTATTTTTGTCCCTCTCTAGACAAAATTGAAGGTTTAAATACACAAACACATAATAAATAAATAAATAACATCTATAATGTTATATAATTAGTATAATATACAGATGGACGCAAATGTAATTTGAGGGGAATAAAGGGGGGAAAAAGGCCTTTGGTAACTTAGTGTCTAAACTTTTATTTTTATGTGTAAAAGTCATCTAGATATACTAATAAGCCTAGTATGAAATGGTGGAAAGCAATAACAAAGATCTTTAAATATTTAAGGAAGACCAAAAAATCTTGGTTATGTAAGTTGAATCACTATTGTAGGTGATCATGTTTCTATAAATAGGATTGGGCAACAAGTTGGAGTTGAAGAACAAAACACTTGCATCACACATTTGATGACGAAGGCTAAGTTTATAGCCTTTGCATTAATTGGAAAAGATGCATAATGACTTATAAATTTATTATTAGAAATAGAGTTGTGGCCCCAACCAATGTCAGTCATTTCAATCTTCTATGACAACTAATCGATCTTGTCATGTACCTATAATGAAATTTGTATGGAAAGTTACAAATAATAGGCCATACCAAGAGGTTGGTAATTTAGTAAATTTATTGGCAACAGCATTGTCAAAAGATCAAGTAAAAGAGACATTTGCTAAAATGGGTCTAAACTTAAACTTATTAATTGTAATGGAGCCCTACTTCTTTCCCTTAGATCATTATCATGGAGGTTTACAGGGTAACAACAAATTACAATGAAATGTGAATTAATAACCTAGTAATTTAGAGGTTAAGGTATTAAACAATTCTTAATGAGTGAATTATGCATTGTAAATTTGAATTAGTTTTAAATATAATTTATCTAATTGAATATAGAAGTTGGTGTCATATCTAGTAAAAATTGATGGGTAACATTCAATGAATTGGGATGAGTGCGAAACTTAAAAAAAAGGCTAGTGAAAAATCTATTTAGTTTGCTAGGATAATGAAAATATGTGTTCTTTTTTTGGTTATAGCACAAAGCTTCTATGTTTAAGCAAAAACCAATGTAACACCTTGTTACAAGTTTGAGAAACTTGCATTAAGGAATGTTTCAAATCTACGAATACTATTATCTATGCATTTTCAAAATTTTGAAAATATTAACATAATCAATAATCTAGTTAGTGAATATTATGTATGATTTCCAACTACGTAAATGGGATCAAATAATATAATATAATATATGGTTTAAGAAATAGGAAATTAATTAAGGTATAAATTTCCAAACAATTTATAATGAATTGGAGAGGGAAAATTTGATTTGTTTGAATAAATATGTTGTTTTGTGTTGACTGGTGGTTGTACCTAATTCAAGTCTTTGTACCTTATTGTTACTATTAGTTGTGATGCATTGTGATTGTACCCATTACTTGAATCATAATATATTTTGAGTAATTTGAGTTGTGCCTTTTCATAATGAGTGGTTTGTATCAACTTATAACAATTTTAAAGTTGATTTAGTGATAAAAAATAATTGTTTCCAACGGTCATGACCATTGGAAAACTCATAACTCATAAAATAAGTGAAAAATCACAAAGTATATATTGTTATTTTGGACAAGATTTTTTACAAATTTTTACGTATTGCTTTTTTTTTCCCGTCAATTCTCTCTCTTTACCTTATCAACAACATGCAAGTGATCTACTATATATATATTCTACAAATTTGTGTGGTCATTAAGAATAAACTTACTTTATTTTTTGTTCTAAATAGACTTAGGACTCCTTAACAAACTTTGTATATGAATTATAAGACTCTCCAAGGGAAGTTTTTATCACATGATTTTAAGTGTCATTTTTCCCCTATATTTCTGTAATTTTTCAATATGCAAAGCTGAGTGTGAGACTTTATTAGCTTAGCTACTTGTAATAATTGGATTTCCTATTTTGATATATTAAATTCTAATATATCAATTACCTGGTAAGTCCTCATTGAAACTTATATGGTTAGAAATGCCTTAAAATATGAATGTGCTAGATATTATTATCCAAATCCAATTGTAAAACTCGAAGTTATGTTTATAGGAATTATTGAATTCTAGCAAGATTTTTAATAGTAGTTATTACTATGTTGAATTGCATTCCAATTATTTGTCTTAGGTAACTTAGCAACAAAACAATAACTTCTACGCTATTTACACTTCATGGGATTTTTGTAATTTTGTCAAGCCCCTGTAGAATTTGTAATTTCGTCAATCCCTTGTTGATCAGTTTCAATTTAGAGACCAATGCTACTAGTTAATTAATTATTAAACGTAATGCAGATTGCAGACTATGAAATTATGATAATTTAAGATTGGAGCACTATTGTGGGACGAAAAATTTGCAATCTTACTAAGTTGACCAATTATGATATCTCAAGATATTTAGGCAATACTCATAATATGGATTGTAATGATACAAGAAACCTAAAATCATATGAGAAATGAAGAAGTTATAACCAGTAGAAGTTGATGATACAAACTAATAATAACATATAGTATGTTTCTATATACTAAAATATGATCATTGACGGCAAAGATGTATATATACAATAGGTGGATTTTAGTTAAAAGAATTGCTAAGGCTTGTACCTTTCTCTTTTGCATGCTTTTAAAACAAATGTAGGCAATAATTTATGTAAGCCACACCATGAAAAAATTGTGAATACTTTATGCAATTACTATTGTGTTTATTATGAACTAAAAGTATGCTACTAATAAGTTCGAATGATAAGTGTTTGTTTTTAATTCATAATTTGCTTATGTTCTTTGATATGTGCTTGATATGTTACTTGATTTTGTTTAGAGAATTGAATTATTAAGCCATTATGATTTTAAGTATGAATGTAAGCTCAAAATACTAAAAGAGTAAGGTAAAGTATTGTCTGATAAGTTTGTGATCGATTTTGAGATGACTCAATAAGTTTGTGGTTAAGGCTCGATAAGTTTGGCTTAAACTTGGTAAGTTTGTGGCAACCATGTAGCAGTCCAGATGGTTGAGACATACATATAATGAGAAAACTTAGCAATGACAAACAAGTGGGATTTGTTTCATAAAGGGTTGGATGTAATAGTGTTAAACCTAAGGGATAATATTGTACAGAGATCAAAAGTCACAATGGTTTAGTAATAATACATAAGATAGCTAATGCTTGCCACTTGATTGAGAGGAACTTGGGAAAAGCAATCTCATGTCCTTAGATTCAGTTACCTTAAAAGGTGGAAGCTCTTAAGTAAAAGTGTTTAAAGATTACCTCCAAAGTAACACCTTAGCTAATTTTGAAACAGAAATAATACAAGAGATTCAATAAATGACAAAAGTTACTTGATAAATTGATCTAATTTCTAATCGAGTAACTAGTTTAAGCTTGCACTTACAGTAACACACTTGTGTTGTGAATCTAATGCATATTCTCTATTGTGTTTAAATTCTATTTATATTTATATATGCATGTGTATACTCATTTTGTTTTATAAAGAAATAAGATAACCAGTTTCTTTGACCTCTGGGCTAGGTACAAGTAATGAAGACCTAAGGGGTTGAAAACTAAGGCATGGAGATGAGTGCATTAGCGTTTCATCTAAAGGAAAAATATTTTGATCATTCCGGTGTTTTATTTATGGATTGTGTTTGGTTTAGTGTAAATTGTTATTTGAGGTATATATGTAAATTTTGTAAATATATAATTTAGGTGGTATCCAATTTGCTAAAAGAGATGTTTAGACGTTAGAAGACCACTAAATTATGATTGATATAGGGGCATCTAGATGCATTTTTTGTTAAAACATTTATATGTGGTTTTCATATAAATATCATAATATCAATGTAAAAAAAAAAAAACTAATCTCTTAATATAATAATTTTGCTATAAAACAACTAATGTATAATGCAAGCATATGCTAAGATCATATACCCACGGAGGACATATATTAACTCGTGATTTGCGTATATGGTATAGATATTGTCACTTCTCAAAAAGAGGGCTTAGTAGAATTAATCTAAAGTTATCATATTACGTGTGCACCTGTAACATGAGAGCAGTCTTGTAAGTCATAGTATACAAGACTCTATTTATTTATCAATGTTTATCATATAAATGATATTATATTACTAGATTTCAACTATGGAATTCAATTTTTCAATTTCTACCAAGATCGCAGAGAATTGATATCCCTTACTAAATAGTGAAAATAGGTTTCAAACTACAACTTACAAATTTCAATTATTAAAATTCATCTAATTTACATTCTAAGTTTACCATATCTTATATCTCTATCATCAATAGAGTTCGTTGGGAAGAAGCTCTTTTCAACATTCCTAGCCCAATCCCAACTAGTATCAATCCTGCACAAAAACTATTGGGGGGTGAGCGAACCACGGGCTCAGTGAGATAACCTGACCAGACCATACATCAACCAATAACAAACAAGTATAATTATCAATCACATGCAATGCAACAATCAATCATATGCACATTACAAGGTTGGATGATCTAGAATCCAAAGCAGGATGGAGATTTACGCCCTCTTATGAGGTTGAAGGAACACGATACTATGGCCCACCTACCCAAGAGAGACTAAGTATACAGGAAAGCCATGATCCTCATTGTAGTTATTCTATTATACTTTAGGTACTCAATTCATGTTTTAAGCCATAGAAACTCCACTAAGTGTTAGTCATTTCATAGCGATACCATGGGCGGCGTCTGTCATTACCAATTAGTTCCCATGAAACCGACGGAACAAAGGTAATCTTGCATAGAACTAATAACCTCTTGCCTAGAAAACCAAGCATTACAAGAGAATGAAATACTAACACGTAGTAAGCTGCCACATACTTAAATGTAGTTTATGCAAATCATGCAATACATGTCCATTTCATTTATAGCACCAGTAGTTGTTAATCAAGTTTAAGGTAATCATACGATTTACAAACAATCATCAACATGCTTCATACAACATTTATCATATAATAGAATTATCACTTATGTTATAATAATTTGTCATTCAATCATACACCACGCATCATGCATTATCCTCAATCCCGCATGCATATCAATTGAGTATATATTATTCCAAATGCAACTATACTACAAGCACAAACAATGTGATAAAGTCAAATAACTTACCTGTGATCCTTACTAAATTGTTGTATAAGCTATTAGAAGTCCGGGAATTGATCTATTTTCCTATGAAAGAAAATAACAGAGATTCATTATTGGACTGTTTCTGTAAGAGAAGTCTTCCTAGATTTAGAGGTGTTGATCTCATTCACCGGATATTAAACTAAGCCCATTATATTAGTTATTGCGTCGTTTAATAACTTAATTGAATTCTTATAGGTGCCTAATTATTATGTATCGGTATTTCATATGGTTTTATTATATAATCTTCAATCAAGTCTATAATATTCATTTTAACTTGGATTTTTACATATAAATAGGCATTATAAAACTTATTTTGAGCACTATACACTAGTTAACCATATTATTTCCATTTACATAGTTTATTCATACTATAAATGCCAAAAAAATTTAATAGGCATTATTAAGTCTTATTTAGCTTGCTGGTCTTATTATTTAATTCTTATTTTTTTTTGTAGGTCTTTTAATGTAATAATTTAAGGCAATTAATATTTATTATTCGATATTCATTTTCATTATGTTTCCCTTATTTTTCCTTCTTATATTCTATTATTAAAATTATTATAGTTGTTTTTAATTCAATATCTCATCCTATTTATATCATTTTCTCTATCTTTATAAATATCAATAAAATTTATTCCTCCACATGGTAAAAGGTCTATTTATTTTAACTTTTTTGCTTGGATAGGTTACTTTTTCCTATAATTTGATCCATTATTTAATCTATTAACTTTATCATTCAATCTTTATGATATCCAATCAGAATTAATTCCTTGGAGCACTTCAATATTTCTCTTTTATAGTTTATGATGATGCTTTATATTCATTTCTATTTTACTTTTCTCATTCACTTATACTAGTTAATTATTAACAACTAATATGGCTACTTGTTATTCATTTGAATTACCATTATGAATTCAAGTTAACGTGTTCTTCTTTTAATCTCGTCATTTTTTTTCATTTTTCATTTTCATTTTTTTTTCAGGATAGATCGACAAACAATCACTAAATATTATTTCATATCTCTTAGCTATACTATACTATTTAGTTAAATGGACCAATCATCATTTTTTTTTGTCTTTAATCAACTACCACGATTATCATATATATAATACAACCATTAACATAAACCATCCACTAGATTTCACTAGCCCATATATATATATATATATATATGTATATATTCTACTATAAGCTTATCAATAAGAATATCCATTAGTAATTTAATCCCTTTATTTTATCTTGTTTTCTGGACATTAACTTAAATAGGTAAAATAACAAGCTAAGGATGTTTTGCTTTGATTTCATACTACGACACTTCTGAAAAAATCTTAAATTTATCTATATTTAATTATTTAATTCCATCCACAATTTACATAAGATCCCATTAGGATTGAATACGATATTTATTTATTTATTTTAAGTTATTAAACAAGATAGTAAGTTATAAAAGATGATTACTTTAGTACTTGTAGGATTTGTAAAAGAATTTACTTTATTTATCTTGAGCAGAATCCTATAAAAGAATAAATGGGTTGGCTATAAATATTAATTGCTCTTAGTAAGCTAAAATAAGTTAAATAGGTATATTTTGTTCCTTTCCTTGTTAAGCTTGAATGCTTTCTAATTTCTTGCTGTATTAAATTGTGCATGGCGTGAGGGTTCTTTTGTGAAATAAAGGCTGGTTGTATTGAAAACGGGAGGAAGAAGAAATAAAAGGAATTGATTAAAAGGAACATGAAGGGCTTGTGGTTATCGAAATGGGTATTAGGGAAGGCATCAAGTTTTGTTTTTTCATTTATAGTATTTCATTCCTTCCTGAGGAAGGGAAGGGTAACATTTATAATGTGGGCCCCTTTCAGCTTGCTTAGAAAGCAATTGGATTAATTCCCCCCATGTAGTACACAACACACGTCTAGACATAAGCGCTAATGATGAAAAAAAAATTTTTTAACACTTTGTCGACATGTGTTATTAATTTAATGAATTCTTATTGATTTATTGGCTAAATATATTCCTAAATTTTTTTTTTATGACATCTATGGTTGAGAACAATAATAAACTAAATTGTTTTGGCTGGTTTGAAAATGGAATTCATGGTTTGGGAAAGAAATTGTTTGACTGATCTTTATGTCTATTATATTTCTAATATGGTCACAAGAGATATATTGCTTATGGGTATTTACTATAAATTATTATTATTATTTGGTGGAATCATGGTGCATATGGAAGAGATTTGGGACTTAGATAAATATTGTCTATGATTTTTCTTTGGGATTTACGGTAGAGCAAATGTAAAATTTGTGTTGTTAATTTAACTTTTATGTTTAAATCTACTTTGTGTGTCACAGTGAAATAAGGACTTTCCAACTTCCCAAGCAAGCAAAAATTGAGTCATTACATCCATTTAATGAAGAGGATAAATGGAGGCATGTGATTTGTTGATGTCACTTTCATGATGACTTTAAATTAACTATCTTGTTTCAATTCATGAAGGAACTTTACATAGAATTTAAGGAAGACACCTGGTCATGTGGTGTAAGTTTTCACCATTCATTGTATATAAATTGTAGAATAATTAAAATCTTAAATGTTTAGGTTATTTCGTCAAATACTACATTATACACGTATATTTATAAGTTATATAGTTTTTCTCTAAAAGTTTATCCAAAGTCCCTACAATATTTTTAGATAATCTTTGAGTTTAAATTTTGAGTTTAAAGTTTATGCGATTAAGTATTTTTAAAGTTTTACCTTACGTGATTAGAGTTTTAGCGCTTAATAGGTCAGATTAGAAAAATTAGTACCTATAGACTCCAAATTTTCTAATTAGAATTATAATATGATCCAAATTTTTATTTCATGTCTAGATTATTAGTTATGGATCTGGTTTCCATTCCTATTATATATTTATTGCCTCAACGGTTTATTTTTGAATTACCTTTTCATAATCAATAGGTTCTAAAAACTAATCGTACTCTATTACATTTGAAATTTAAGATTTACTCTGATAATTTATGGAGTTATCGACTTGTATTACGGAATATTGTCTTTTATTGCATAAGAATAATTTATTTTGATTAATACTAGTAATAATAAACTTTCTAGTGCAACTTTAGGGTTTTAAAATATTATGGATAAATTGAAAAAACAATTATATCATTGTTTAATGAGTGTAGAATTTATTTTCTAATCCTTCAACTTAAAGAAAAAGGATCTTATATTTAACAATGACGATTTACTTATCATCAATCATTAATTATCTAAGATTATGGGAGTTATATTTTGTATTTCAAATTTTTATTGATAATGATTCTAATTTTGCTAACTATAATAAAATTTATTCACATTTTAATATTTGTAAATTGCAAAAAATCAGGAGTGGTATTTACGACTTTTCCCAAAGTTCTCTATGATTCCATATATATATTTATAATTATTATAATTAGGGTATTTAAAATTAGGGGGATTACAGATATGTTACACAATATAAATAATTGATATATAATATATTGCTTATTACATATCAACTACTTTGCGATGTTGCATCAACTGTTGTACAATAAGACTATATTGATCAATCGTTATTGGATATTACAATTTCTATTTTATATTAAGTTACACCTATTTTGTGTATGTTTCTTTCTTTCTTTCTTCCTTCTTCTTGTTCTTCTTCTTCTTTATAATGTTAAAACAACTAAAAGAAAAGCTAGAATAATATTACATGGATACGCATTGGTGATACATGTGATTAAAAAAAATGTATATGTTAACTATAGAAATTACTAGAAAAGTAACAAAATCTTTATAATTTTCATGTTTGACTTGCTAAACCTTGGTATAATTACTAAATAAAAAATGCGATATATAGCTAATATAAAAAATATTACTGATCAATTAATAAAATGAAGGAACTTATTAAAAAATTAATTTTTTAAGATACGTAACATCAAAATCAATTTATACTTTAACATTATGGATTGGCAACTATTAATTTTATTAGCAAGTGACATGACTTTTCATTAAGATAGAACTTGTTGTATTATGTTACTTTGAAAAGAAGAAAAAAAAAAGAAGAAGAAAAAGAAGAAGAAGAAGAAGAGAAGCTAGGGAAAAAGCTCCATTTGGTACGTGAACTTTGACAAAATAATCAATTAGGTACTCGAACTAAAAAAAAAAAAAAAAACAATTTCATGTCCAATTAAATTTTTTGTGCCCCTAAACATTACACCTTTTAAACATTGTTAATAATGTTACCTTATGTGAACCAATTACCCAATAGCTGTTTGAAACTTATCCATTAACTAAGGAGAAAAAAAAGTTACTCTCTCTGCCTCCTCTTTGCCTTCACTCTCTCCAATTCTTTATTCTCTCTCTACTTTCTCTCTCTTCAAAAGCTAGCCAAAACCATGACCACACCACCTCCGTCCCTAATAAACAACACCCTATTCACATCCCTAGAAATTGAACAAACACACAAACTACGTACCTCAATAACCTAACTCCATCAAAACAACACATCAACCACATATCCTACCATGACCTTTAACCTTCAACGACCACTATTCTAACATTGAAACCATCATTGTTGTTGTTTTTTTTTCCCTATTACTTGTTGAATCTATCAATGTAATGTATCAAAAGAAATAAAAAATCCAAATCGGAATAGAAAGCTGCGGCATCTCTTCTAATTTCAACCAAAAAATCTAAATTTCAAACCGTTTTTAGTTTTCTTTCCAAAGCCATCACCTTTCGCCTCGTCATCCATTGTTTCAAACACCTCTGTTATCTCCTCCATCTCGTTCTCCTCCTTTCCTTCCCTTTCTTCTACTTCCTCGTTTCTCGCCCCAGTAATTCCTTCATCATCGATTTCGTCTCTACCTTTACCTTCTCTATTGCCCTTTTGTTCCCCCTCAATTTGCCCCTCCTTTGCCTCCCCTCAATCCACTTGTTCCTATCCCTGTCTTTATTAACGAAGTTAACCACCTTCAAATTGTTTTCCAAGCCTTTCCATGTGTTTTAGTCAGTTAGGTCTAGGATTAAGTTAAGTATAAGGGGGGATTCGGGTTGTTGAGTTTAGTTTTTTAGTAATGGGTGTAAACCCCCTGATTTTATAGTAATTATAAGTAAACTCTAGAACCGGAAGTTAAATCAAAACCCTAAAAATCAATCTAGGTTAACACTAAGATCTAGAGTGTTTAGATTCGACAATCTCGCACTCGAAACCCGAGAACAATAAAAATGAGTTAGTCACAAATTATAGTTCAAAATAATGCCTTATCACTTAAAAAGATCAAATTCGTCCAAAATTCGCTTGTTTCGGTCCTGAACAAGATCAATTTCTTAAATCAGGATCCTAGCATGTAAAATGGTGAAAATATTCTAACAATGCATCTAGACTCGTAATAAGATGAGGAATCAAAAATAAAAGTAATAAATTTTTTCGGCTTCTAAAAATATCATATATAGCTCGTTTCGCATGTTTTTCTTACTACCGGTAATTTATTTATCTTGTTTACTATTTACTTTACTATTCATCGCTATTCCTTTATCTCTACTTTTCTTACTACCTATTCTTACACTGTTCCAACGCCTACTCTTACATTTTTATTTCCAATACTACTTTTATATAACTTATCTTACACATTACTTACTTTTAATTCTTCCCCTCCTTACACCATGGACCGGTGCTACCTTCTCTCTCTCACTATCTATTTTTTTCTTTTTCATTTAATTCTAATCACATAAATTTCCATTCCAAAACTCCATAAGTACTTCCTCACTCCTTCATTCTTTACACATACATCTCAAACACTAACAAAACTCTACTAAAACTTCTCCACAAATCCTCTCTCCTCTCTCCCTTTACCATGACTTCCCTCCCCATTTCCTAGTGATTTTCACAATTTTTTTCTTCATCGACCTTCCATCTTCCATCTTTATGTTAGATAAACACTTAAAACCATCTCTTTCTTATGAAAACATAGCATGAACAACATGTATCTTTTGATTTCAACAAATCCCCATGAGCATTATGCTAAGGATGAAATCAAGAAAACAACATCTTGGTCATGTCTTATTAAGTCTATGTTAAATTTATGATTTTGTTATGTTCATACTCCTAATCTAACTTTCTATATATAGTATGTAGAGTATATGTGTGTGTATATATATATATATATTTAGAGCCTAAAGCTCACTAATCTAACATCTTATTATGCTTTTATTATTTTGCTCTTGATTATTGCTATATAAATAAGACTAGTCAACTTCTAGTCTTAAACGTATCTTTAATCAAGTCAAAACAAAAGGAGACTTGTCCTTAGTCTAAATCCCAGAGAGCCTTGACATAAATCTAGGACATCCACAATTTTCTTTCTTTTTCTTTTCATTAAGCTTTTCTTATTTTTATGGAACTTGTCCATTTCTCAGTTTCGGGGAGTCTTGATGACAAGTTAAGACTTCCGTATTCTTATTCTTATAATTGCTTATTTAATTTTTCTATTCTTTCTATTTACTACATAAGTTTATGTCAATAAATTGTTTCTTAGCATAATTAATATGTTCACTTGCATTCATGGTCATAAAGTAATGTTGTTGCCTTAATAAAAAAAATTCTAAAACAAAAATAGAAGCTATGTCGTACTTTATAAAATGAGACTAAAGACTTTTTAAAATAAACTTGCAACACTTAGGGAACTTTTTTGGAGTAGGAATAGTTTTCAACCACACTCTCTTTAAAATATTTAAAGTAAAATATTAACAATTCTTTGTTGTGCAAGATCTTTGTAAAATATTGTTATACATATCAATGTTTTGTTAATACCAAGAGTAAACCAATTTTTCTATGAGTTAGTATAGGATCATCTTACTTGAAATAAAATTAGTACTCAACATAGGGAATCAAGTTGAGGAAAAATGAAATTTATTTTATGAAGATGAGAAGATGTAGAAATGATAATCTTAGTGATTAGATATTCCCATTTACTACAAACTAAAATTTGTAATTTTCTTTCCATAATACAAAGGAGTTTTTCCCATAAACTTAACTTTTTGAACATTTAAAATCAATTGTTCTATGAAAAATTACTCTTGAGGCAACATTACTAAAATCATGCATATAATGTGATCTAATATAAGTACCAAATGGCTTTCAAATGAACAAATATTTTTGTGCTTGTTATAAAGTGTTCAAATTGTGAAAAACTTAAAAAATTGCAAAGTATAAAGGCTATAACATGTTTGATCAGATCTATACTGACCCATTCTGAATCATTAAAGACCTTATATGTTAAAAATAACCTTATAAGTAGATAGATCTTTTCGAGTAGATATAAAACGACTACTAATATGCAAAATTTCGAGTTAAAATGAGTAAGTTATAGTCATTTTAAGTCGAAATTTCACTTAATCCTAATTTTGATGAGAATAATAGAATAGAATAGAATGAGATAGTTTAAGTAGAACTTCTATGAAATACTTATTTCCGGTATTTCTTTTATTTGGGTGATGAGGAAGGCAAAATTTCTTATCCCGAAGACTATTTTAACTAGAAGATTTGCCCTAAGCAACGGTTGAGGGAGTCTTACTCCCTATAATTTTACGTACTTATATTTGTGCTTATAAATTAGAAGCTCTAGAGATAGGAAAAGATAAAATAAATATGAATGATAATGTTGGTTGAAAGTATATTAAGCATATCGAGACTCGAATTATTGATAACCTAATGTTTGATTTATTTATCATGTTATAGCGTATGCAAATTCTATGACCGCCTTTAAAATATCTTAATGACATGTCAATAAATTAATTAATTGATTCATGCATATCACATAATAAGTCACATTGCATTCCCTATTATACACTTAGTGGGATAAGGGCATAATAATGATGGTTAACATAACCTATAGTATCTGCATATGGCGAGTAATAGCCAGTAAGATCTACATTTCGCGAGTAG
The DNA here is from genome assembly GCA_024138025.1 of Combretum micranthum. Taxonomy (NCBI): domain Eukaryota; kingdom Viridiplantae; phylum Streptophyta; class Magnoliopsida; order Myrtales; family Combretaceae; genus Combretum; species Combretum micranthum. The sequence continues at coordinate 220,888 of JAMXBD010002123.1, read as the reverse complement.
TAGCAGTAACACCTACATATTTTTTTGGCGAGTAATAGCCAATAAAACCTTCAAAAATCTATTTGCAAAAATTTTGGTCGTAATTGACCGAAAACACCTAACCTCAAATGAAGAGCATAAATTCATTCAAACATATGGTTTATGGATAATCATGTGTATTGTTTGCTTACGTATTTGTTGCATTTCATACGCTTACCTTAAATAACTTGTTTGATTTATTATGTATAAGTACGTTTAATTTAAGTTTATTTCTCACTGAGCAAATTTAAATTACACCTATAGATATTTACTGTAGCACCTATATCTGTGGTTGAAGCCAAGAGGCTACTTTTGTCAAGTATCAACCTTTTGACTTTAAGGAGTTTTTAGAAGAAGTCCGAGGAATAATGTTAACGCTAGACTTCTATAGAAATCTCCCTATGTGTTTTGTTATGGGAATTAGACTTTGGAGACTCATAATATTTTTTTTTTACGAGGGTATGGCCCCTTAATATGTAAAGACTTTTAAGTTATTTATGTTGTGAACTATATTCTTGAATGCAATTATTATATCTACTTAAGCTACTTGCTTTAAAGAAAGGTCCTCTATTGTTGTGAAGTACACTTTACACCTAATACCGAAGCTTTTCCGTGACGAAGGTAGTCATTCCTAAACTTTGATATTGAGTGTGATGAACTATCATGTTTAGGATACCCTTTTGGGCATGACAATGGGGAGGCTTATGAGGGTTAATTTCATAAAGTGTTTAGGATAGCGGTATATTACTATAACATGAATGGGAGGTAAGAAAGGGATTTAAGTTGATGGTATGGTATGAAGATAGGCAAAGGGGAGTCGTTATAGAGGGCAATATAGACAAGGTCTTAGGAGTGGTGTGGAGATGGCGGTGGTGCTAGAGTTTTTGGAGTCTTTTAAGTTTTTGACTAGCTTTTGAAGAGAGAGAGAGAGAGTACAAAGAGAAAAGATAATTAGAGAGATAAGGCAAAGAGAAGAGATAGAGAGTGACCTTTTTTTTTCTCCTTAATTAATGGACAGGTGTCAAATGACTATTGGTCAATTGGTCCACGTAAGATAACATTATTAACAGTGTTAAGAGGGGCAAAGTTTAGGGGCATAACAAGTTCAATTAAGTATTAAATTGGTCTTTTTAAAAGTTTAGGTATCTAATTGACCATTTTGTCAAAGTTTAGTACCAAATGGGTCTTTTCTCTAAAAGCTAAGTTAGTTTCCTTCCATTTATATCTAAATTCAGAAAGCATCTTTCATGCATTATGAAAAGGAAAGATAAACAATGTTGTGATGAGACTCTTTTCCCTAAACTATGCTATCAACAGTTACATAAATATTTTTATTTACCACAAAGGTTACGACTTTCTTTTTTTGATTAAGATGATACATAAAAAATATTTTATTAAAATTAAAAAAAAAAAGAAGAAAAAGAAAGAAAGAAGTAAACTTTGGTGCATACACTCTCATGTACTACAAGATGGCTACAGATGCTTACATGCAACATAATTTCATTTAGTTTAGTTTTTTTTTTTTTTTTGGTAAAATAGATGTTTCCTTGTATTTGTGTTTTTCCATCCAAACCACATCTGTGAAGCATCCATCTCGTACTTAGAGAAACATGAAGTTCTAATCTAAATAGTGTTCATCCTTATTAAAAAGTGATCATGACAAGCGTTTGGTTGGACATGGGTGATGGCTAATAACAATACCTTAACACATGGATGAGGTAGTAGGTAGTCTTCAAAGTAATCACTACCCATATGATCACATGTTAGAATACCATGTGTATGGACGTGGCGTGTAATTATTAATCATATTTTGATACATGGAAGTGATGTGTGGAGTTTTTAAAATAACCATCATCCGTGTTTTATGGATATAGTTACGTGTCAAAAAATTTATTCTTATTTATTCACCACATATATATTAGACGTGACACATATTATCGATTGAAGCTTTTCTCATACCTTTGTACCATCATTTATAGCATAAATCCTAAACATTTGCCTTATATTTATCTTCTTTATTAGAACTTCTAACTCTAGTCAATAAAACTACTTCAATCTCTAAACCCTATTACAGTTCTCCTCATCCCTTCCCTCCTCTTTCTTCTTAATAATCCAAAATGCCGTCACTTGATAGATATTAGTATTGTGATAAACGCTATACCTAGAAATAGCATTTACTTTGTACATTACCATCATCATTGTTAGGTTCTTTACTGTTAACTAAAGCCCACGCCCATGTATTTAAGCTACTTTATAACGTTGATTCCATACCACAGCTTCATTGTGTAAGTCTCACTATCTCTCTACTTCCTTCTTCATTTAGGTTTGTTATCACTTCACATATTACTACTCTAATTTTGTTAATTCCCTATGTCATAGATATTAGATCGTTATCTCCCCACTTAGTCACCTCTTCTACATGAGCTAAGTAAAACACATTCCTTTTGTTCTCTCATTATTATCACAAAACTAGGTTTTATGATTTCACTAACACTTTACTTGTGTTTTATGATGTAGGTGATTCTTAAGCATCTGCCCACACTACATTGTTTGGTGGTAACTCTATTGTGAATTCCTATAATTAAGATTATGATCCAATAATTGTTTGAACCTTTCTAGCAAGTCCATTACAAACACTAAAGTTATTATTCTGATGCCCAATAATTCATTGGTTAGACTAAATATCTAAGTCTCATCCCAAACTCATATCTTGTGTCTTGATGTTTACAATGATGAAAAGACAATACATTTGATATAGCCATTATCTAATAGGTTATATAAGGACTAAGACATGATAATGTAATGTAGTTGAACTTTCTATTGTAGCTCTAATACAAAATAACATGTCCCATTCATCATAGTACTCAAGAAGGTTTATAGAAAAATGACCCCAATGTTTTGATATTTGTTTGTAATGTAGTAATTTTACAAACACTAGCTCTTTAAGGTTAAAGTAAATCTCAATCTGATGCTTATCTATTGACCTCCTCATCCTATCATGGGTCTTCGATAGATGTTCATCCTACCCAACACCATAGCTCTATTCAACATATCAAACGCCACAAAATTTATGCAGCTTGTTATTCAGATACTTAAAACATTAATTGGAGGACTAAATGTCCATGTCTTGTATGTTACTTGTTGAGATAAGTGAACAGTCCTAGAATAATGGTGCATGAACAAGTCAGATTCTGTCATAGCATTATCGATGTTGTCCCATATAAAATACCATGTTGACCCATTAACAACCACTTGAAAATGCCCTTCACTTGGCAATGATGATCATGGGACATTTAAAAATCCTTGGCTACCCATACTAAAAAGTATGTGGTAGTAGGCATTATAAGGTTGAAACAAAGTCCCTGAGCTAAATTCGAGAAAAATCCATCTCTATTGCTTGATCTATGCTTACTTATTCTATCTCAATAACATTAAAATCTTCAACAATAGTAGCTTCTTCAACTAAAACATACTATTCTTGTCCTACTTATGCCATTCTAACATGTGTCATTATCAACTTTGAATTCTCAACATTCCATGTTAAATCAATCCTAATTATTTCTATACAACTTGAGCTCCTTGAAAAACGTAATGTGTTGCTCTAAAATCTCAACCTTCTCCACCTCATTATCACAAATCTCCTTCTTTTGAATGTAAATAAGAAGAAATCTAACATCAATAGCATAACAGGTTCATCCATAAATATAATTATACATCCTTAAATTTTCCAAAAGCAAAAGTATGTGCTTTAAAATTCTCATGTATCGTATGTGTTGGTTTTAGGGTTTCATAAAATAGCTTACAGCGGAAATTTTAAAATTAAAACCCTAAATAACCTAGGATCCATTGTTTAACAACTAAATTGAACACAAGAGTGATTTCGAAAATTAGCTCTTTTGTAGAGTTTCATATCTAATGATGGAGCGAATCAAAAGATGCTACAGCAGTAAGCACCTCAACGGTATCCCAACACAAAACAGATACCTAAAAGGTTGAGATGTGTGCTAGCACTGAATCACGAATCTAATTCGTGTAGGAATTCTCTCATAAAGAAAACGTCTTTCTTTCTCTCTCTTTTAAGGTCTGTAGAATTTCTCTACGGGTTTAATTTGACGTAATGACGTCTTATCTCTTTTTTCACTTAAGAAAGCATCTATATCTATATATAGAAAGTAAGAAACCCTATTGAGAGATGTATTAGGAAATAATAATATTTAATAAAATACACTATTTTATAATTATTACTTTTTCTCCATATCTATATTTATATATAGACGAGCGAGAAAACTTAATAAAGATATATTAAGAAATAATAATATTTAATAAAATACATTATTTTATTAATTATTATTTTTCTCTAATAATGATTTCTTATTCTTAAACCATTAAAAAATAATAAATATATTAATAATTCCTGCTAGTTTAAGCATGAATCTATAACCCTTTTATCCATTGTTCTGTGTGTGACTCTGTAGTTCACCTAATATTGTTAGTAGGTCTCAACACTTTTTAGACCTACAAGACATAATTGGTCTCTAGCAAGTCATTATACCTACCCAAATTAAGTAAAGATTGGCGATTCAACTCTACTTATTAAACAGTTAGTTATTTAGTCCATTTGTCATACGATATCTTATGAATAAATATAAGGTATGGATCAATACACTCTTATATTGTTTAATCACCTATTTCTTGAATCCAGATCTAGCTGACTTAAAACACATTCCTTTCTTCTCTCATTATTATCACAAAATTAGGTTTTCCGTATTCACTAACACTCTACTTGTGTTTTATGATGCATTGATTCTTAAGCAATTGCTTAAGAGATGAAGATGATGGTTTAGCTAATTCGAACTTAGCTAGACTCCTTAACACAACTATTTTTTCTTAAAATGTTTCAACGATCCTTTTCCTTCTTTTATTCTCTTATTTATAGATGTTTACATAATAGTTAATTGATTGTTATTTTGTTACAATCAGATCTAGCTAATTCTTTATGAAATTACTATTTGTTGCAAAAATCATATCTATTTACCTTGTTGTCTTTGTCTTTATTCTGGGTTGTAACAATCATTCAATCGTTAACTATATGACTACATACTTTAAGACATCTCACATGTATTTTATGTTCTTATCCTAAAAAACATGATGGTCTATTATCCAAAAGGTTGTTTTTTTTTTAACCCAATTTTTTCACAAATAAATATTCTAAATGTGGAATTCATGAGATGTGCAGACTTGGTGCACTTGAACTTGAATGTAAGATTTGTAGCACTATTGCTAGCATTCCTAGTACAATCAGCAGTCCTACTAAAAGATAATGATAAGAACTGCAATAAGATAGTTAAACTTTATAGTACAAGTTAGATGTTGAGGAACAATAGAGTCATTTTATTTATTTCTGTTACTAATGCATTGATGATTTGAATGGAATAAAATGAATTCCAGAATGACAAATTCATTCATATGTTTAGTAATACATGAAATGGAATAGCTATAAAGTATAATTGAGAGTCGCTCCTTAGTTCTAAATGCAAATTATGGATACGTGATAGGATAAAAGGATAATATATTAATGTAATTAATAAAGTTGGAATGAAATAGTGATTCTTCTTTTAAGAAGGCAGAATCGATTCCAACTCCTAAGAATGCATCTAAAAATGGAAAATGAAATGAACTTAGAATCACGATTCCATTTTGAGTTCATTTTAGTATACCAAACATGATATTATATTTTCAAATGTAATATCTCCCCCTCTTTCTCTCACAAATTTGCTTACATTGTGTCGTCTAATGGGAGCTTCTACTATTCTATCTATGGAAATGTCCAGTCAATCATATAACCATTAAAATAAATATAGTATTTGGAATATTAACTATTTTAGTAGTTTGATCATGGTTTGATATTGTGTGAGATGTTGATGGGACCAGTTTCGTCAAAATTAATGATAGGACTATAGAATTTCTCGTTGTCTAATATTATTAGATTGAATGCATATTTAGAATGTTAGCTATTGGAAAGTTATTACGGTCTATGAATTGTTACTTATATTTTTGGGCATAATGTGACAAGCATATGGCTAAATAGATTCAAAGGCATTTAGATCCCATTCCATCCACGAGTAAGGATTATTACCATCATTTTCTTTTTATCAACATTGGACATATACATCTCTAGGATCTGATAACAGTTTCTTCTGCAAACATTGGATGATTGTAAAGCTTTAATTTGATAAATCTAATATATTAATTAAACAATATACCTTTGTTATTATACTCTCATAAATGTTTACTATATAAATGCGTCGAACATAAAGATTAGCTATTTGTTTCAGCTTTATTTACAAGTTAATCTACATATTCCAATAATTTCCATTCCTAATAGTAAATGCTTAGTCAGAAACACATGTGCAAATTAAGTTGCCATATATGTATCTTCCGTCGTTGAAGAAATGTTATTTTTTCATGAAAAGGTAATAAATTAGTTTATAATATAAAACATATGAAACAAATAAACCTTTAAACTAAAATATATAAATAAAGTCCGAAAAATATTTTTCCACACAACACAAACATCCTATAATGAGAAATTTCCTTCGTTTGATACGTGTCTAATTCAATTAACTTTTTTTTTCTTTCTTTTTAATAACATTTAGTTGGCTTTTAGTATCTCCTATTGAAATGAATTAAAGCAAAATATACTATCCTATCATATCATGTGATTAGGGTATAAAAATATGGTTTTCTATAATAAGGAATTTAATTTCTTATGTCATGAGAGCAAATGTTAGGTGACCGAGTGTTTTCTTTTTAATTTTTTTTTTTAAAGTAAAAATTGAAGTACATGTGCATAATTGCGGTTGGGTTGGGACAACATGGAAACAGGTAAACATGGTTGATGGGAAGATGCAGTACTTGTACGATGATAAGGGATTTGTAGATACTTAGATTGTAAGGATCCGGATTCACTACTTAAGGGTCTGTTTGGATTGTCTGTTTTTTATTTGTATTTGTATCTTTTTTTAAAATGATATGTGTAAATATATCTGATTTGCATCTAAATTTTATTTATATTTGTTCTATTTGATCTTTTGATGAGAACTGTCAACTTTTTTTTATCTATATCTATTTCTTGATAAATAATTTGTTAGAAAAAAGTTTGAAAAAGTGTCTGTATCTGCCTGAAAAAAGCCAAAACAAACAGAAATAAAACATGCAAATCCAATTCCCCAACCATATATAACCTTTAAAAGTTACATGTAAGGCTGTCTTGATATCATCTCATAAAAGAAATCCATACATCATATTACAAACTTTCTTACCACTTTCATAAACAAGACAAGAGGAATACTACTTAAATTTATATAAACATAAGAGCTTTCAAACTTAAACTCTAGGTCATACTTAAAATAAAATACATATAAGTTATATCAAAATACCTAAAAACTACTACATTGCTCCAAACATATTCCTTCTATTATATTACAAAAATTTTTCCTTCATAGAGGTCGGGGTTCCTAATCATCCAAAAAGTCTTCAAAATCAGTTCCATATCACATTTGAGTATAAAACTCATCATCAACGACACTTGAAATAGAAGAGTATGAGCCAAAGGACTAGTACACAAGTAACAAAAGCAAATATGCAGTGACAAGAACTCTTAGACTAAATGCAATGCATCAACTATTCATTTATTATCTATTAATTAAGTTTATAAGTCAACAAAGGAGTATTCAAACTCCGGATACAAGCTACGAGGCATCTAGGGGTCTTGAGTAATGACACAACGCTCAGGAAGTTGATATAGGCAGCCCAAATACCTATATTATCTAGATGATATAACCAATAAAGATAAAAGTAATTTCATTTAAGGTTAATCACTGTTACTCAACTTTACTTAATTTAATCCATAATATCACTTAGTTCAACCGGTCCCATAAACGTGAACTAAATAATATTTTTTATTTTTAAGAATAAGCAAATGTTATACCATATTATTCTCTCTATTAATTACCTACTAAGCCACTTATAAAAGCCATGGCATTATACAAAGGTGGCCTAAGCGCCTAAACTACCATGTCCGCTCAGACAAAGTTGCTGCTCCCAGACCAGATTCAACAGCATAAAGCACAATCAATACAAACAATTTTTAAATGTCTTTAATTAAAATCAAGTTAGGATATGTCAATCCTAAGCAAACAACACAAAGTTACTATGTACCTGACTTATCACGTTTAGATCAAAGATGCAATCAATCGAGGATCTGAAGCTGTAGCAAGAAATTCATTTCATATCAAAATCACTAATTCTCATTTGAATATTCATCACAAATAGTTACTAGGTACTAAACATTCATTAAATTCAAATGAACTCATATGATAACATAACTTAGTTTTATACCCACAATAGATCCATATAAGCTTTTTAAATAATCACAACTAGGAAACAAATAAGGAAAAACATATAAAGAAATAAAATTGTTTCATACAAAAATTATTATTATTATTAAAAAAAAGTATGATACTGTTCATGCCCATACGGGGCTGTTTGAAGGACCGTATGGATCATATGGGCAGTTTGGAGGGTTTATAAATTTTAGAACAAATCAGTAAACCAAACACCCCTCCAAACGGGCCTGTATGCAAGAGTTGTTTCAACTAGAGATAATTTACTCAAGAAGGTCAGAAAGCACTAACACCCCTCCAAACGGACCTATATGTAAGGCTGTTAGACCCAGGAAAGCTCATGAAACTCAGCCGAGAGTACAACACCCCTTCCCACAGGCAGTTTTGGGGCCGTTGCACACCATCAACTCCTTAAACACCCCTCTAAAACAGGCCATTTGCTAGGGTGTTTAGAATTTTTTTGAACTTCTCTCTTTTAAACTCAAGTTTTACACACTTTTCGCTTCTCCAACCTTACTTAAGCTCTATACAAACTTCATACAACATATTACAGCACTTAACAACTCAAAACAAATATAAACTCTCTTCTCAACATGAAACATCTTCACCACATCACTCAACATGAATTAATACTCTTCATCACCAAACTCATCAACTCAAGCATACTCAAAACAACTCCTACACATAACACCATTCACCAAACCCCAACACTTCAACTCAAATAATTTAAAGCTCATAACAACTTATTTACTACAACTTAAAGCATCTAAAAGCTTTCTTAACAACAACTCAACATAACAAGATTACTTGTAATCTACCATGAACTAACTTTTGACAGAAATTCTTGAAAAAGAGGTAATAATCATCACAAAAGACGTGTAACTTACCTTAACTTGTAGATAATGAGTGGGAGTGAATTCTTGGTGAATTGAGCAAGGAAACTTGATCAAATAAGTCAGGAAAATAGGATTGAAATTTCCCAACAAATTTTAGGTCAATTTTAGTTTGTTTTTTGTCTGTTTTGATGTATATTTTTATCTAAATAAATGTTGATATTTCCCTTATTGTTGACTTTAATAGGAGATTTTAAAGATTAAAAAAGAGAGGGATTTGGTCTTTGTTTTAAATCAAAATTCTGCTATGTTTAATATTTGGATTTGAGTTGGGTTTGTTCTCAAAACTTAGGTTTAACATGAGTTGAAATAACAATATACACTAATATCAACCACACTAACTCCATTTTATTAATTTTTATCACATATAACTTATCAACCATGTTTATATATAATAAAAGTAATTTTAACAACATCAATCACACAAATCACATTCACGCATACAAATCATAGAATTCACTACTAATACTAAATCACACTAACTCATTAAATTCTATTCAACTAAACACTTAACAAAATTCATGATTTGATTAAATCAACCTATATATATTAAATTTAATCATGCTTAAAAGTTAAGCTATTTCATGGATGCTTTTGGAGGTATTGCAGCGTGTCTTGTGGATACCACAACTTTAAAAATTAATGGCGAATCTATATCTAAGTGAAAATTTAAAAGGATCATTTATAAATTTTAATAGAAAGATATGATAGAAAATTAAAAACAAGATAACACAGTGAAAAGATGTGAACTGAATTAGTACAATTGATCCTTAGAGAATAACTTTTATGCATACCATTGGTGGTTTAATATGGAGGAGTGATATGAGAAAAAGCAGCCTCCAACCAAGCTAATTTCTTCTATGATCAGAGGAAGACTCTTCCTTTAACCTCATAATTAGGATACTGGTCAGTTAAGTGCTTTAAACAGACAATTAGTTGAAAGCTTAGAAATCCACCAAATAGCTGCAATCATGTATCCCATAAGTTTATATTGAATTGACAAAATTTAAATGGGTCCTAATTTGAGTCTACCAATCCAATATCCTCTAAATCATTTTAAATTAGTGCTAATTGCTTGGATCCTATCACTTATTCAAATAATTACCTTAAATATAATTTAATTAATTATGAATTTGGGTCATGAATTTATATCATACAAATTTCCATATCTACAAAGCGTTGTGAGACATTTGTTGATAAAATCTTTACGTATTTATAAAACGTGCTATAATTATAATATCGAAAGAATAATTTTTTTTCTTTTTAGTTGTGGACAAGAGAAATTAAGGAGAGTTGTATACAAGAAGTCAGTTTGTCAAGTTAGACTAGACTGGGTTGTGGAGGATTTCTTCTTGTGACTGTGATAGCGAAATAGGCCAGTGTGAGAAAAAGAAAATTGTACTCATTCTTGAACCTTGGAGATAAGATTAGAGCCGATAGAGTGGGCATGGAATCTCGATATGGTTGAACTTTCGTTTCTTTCTTTCATGCTGCTCTTTATCTTATAAGTTCATCAAGGGCTTTTTTTTTTTTTTTTTTTTTTTTTTTTTTTTTTTTTGCTGTTTTAATTTTTTATAACTTATAAAATTAAATTTCATGCACCAGTAAAAAAAAAATTAAGTGATTTCTACTTTGATGCTATTTATTTGTTAGTAGTTGTATAATAGAGTTACATTGTCAATATTATATATGTTTCAATTTTACCATATAAAGCATTAGTAAATAAAAGCAATAATACTATAATTATTTCTCCATGGATAGTTTTCAAGAATCATCCTATGGAGTATAAGGAAGTGTCATAAGAGTACTTGGTTATTATATACATATATATATATATATGTAAACATGTAAGATGCAATAGGTGTCTATAATATTAAAGAAAATGGGGTCTTTTGGTGTCACACAACTCTATGAAAGCTATAATACATGAAACACAATAGTTTGATATTGTTCTAATCTTATTTGTAATTTAACCTATATATATAATTTGGTAACTTTTTTCTCCTAACCACAAACACTTAGTGGAAAATCAATATGGCTATGTAAAAATTTGTCATACATCTTAGTAGTTGAAGGAAAAACATTATTGTTTAGAATGTGACATATATCGAAAACGCAAATGCAATTAATTATTAAAACGTGGATCATATAAATTTATGAGTAATTTTTATATGTTTTTAATAATATTATATATTTTTTGTCAATTTAAAAGTTTAAATCCATTAAAATCCGTTTTGTAATGTCTTAATACCGATCGGTCCTGATTTTTGTCGCTCACTTTATTTGAGCCATTCATGTCTCATTATTTATCTATGACGTAAAATCCATATTACATTTTTCTTTCTTTCTTTCTTTTTTTTCTTCTTTCTTTCTTTCTTCTTCATTTAAATAATTTGAATACTTTCGTTAGCATGATTTGAGGCTTTTGGTTATGGTAGGATAACGTTAGCATGATTTGAGGCTAATAGTTATGATAGGATAATGTTAGCATGATTTGAGGCTGATAGTTATGGTAGGATAATGTTCTGCAGCACGTTTATAGGATATTTTGTTGTAACTCTTGTATATATATAGGAGCCATTCCCTGTACACAAGATATATAGAAAATATATTCTCTCCTTTTCTTTATCATGGTATCAGAGCCCTGAATTACAATCTGTATTTTTTTCTTTGAAATTTGTCTCTGGTCTCTTTTCTTATATCTGTCCCGTGCCATATTTTTTTATTTTGTTGCCAACAACTCCTTCATCATGGACAAATCTGATGTTGTCAAGCCAATAACAACCATGTTGACTGGCTCGAATTATAATCTCTGCGTTCAGGCCATGAAAAGCTTTCTTTTTGGTCGTAAACTTTTGGCGCATTTTTACCGGTGATATCACCAAACCAAAAAAAAAAAAGAGGACGAAGAAAATTCTAAATTTGTTGACCGTCTTGATGATTGGGATAACAAAAACCATCAGACTATCACTTGGATCCATAATACATCTGTTCCATCCATTCATATTCAATTTACTGAGTATGAAACAGCCAAGCAAATATGGGATTTTGAAGTGTGGTGGAAAATCCAAACAAAGAAATAATCACTGAACAAATATAGGAATTTAATCCAACTCGAATACAAGTTGGTTTTGCTCAGATACAAGCTAAATCTACTTGAATTCAAGTAGAATTGGAATTTCGAATGCAGAAAACCAATACACAATGTTGGGATAATATTTTTCTTCCTTCCTTTCATTGATAATAGATTGGTATATATATACAAAAAATGATATCATTCTCCATACCTAAAAAGAAAAAACTAGAAACTTCTAGAACTTTCACACATGTGCTGCACATGTGTTTCACCTTTTTTTTATTTTCTGTTTTCTATTTTTTTTTCTCTCTTTATAATATTTCTAAACACTAAAACTAATTATATAATTTTCACATTATATTTACCCTATAACATTCCCCAGTGCTTCAAAAACCCTTGTCCTCAAGGGTGAGATCAATACAAATATTCTCTTGATGAACCTCGCAATGGACCAAATAGTCCTCTTTAAAAATATGTATCAGATTGCCCTTCGCTACACTTTTCATATTTCCTTTCCTAGACTCCCACGTTCGAGAAATCTTTCTCCCAGGTTTATGAGTCCATACATCTGTCTCTTTCTGCCCATCAACATTAATAGGTTCAAACACATTTGGCACTCTTAAAGATTTTCTCGATGATAACGAAGACCAAGAGATTTTGTCTATCATTTTAGATGCAAAGGAACTCTTGTCATTCTCAGCAAAAGATTCCTTTAAGGAGCCGTTGTTAGTAGCATTAGAGGCAACTGAACTCATTTTGTCTTTCATTTGTGAAGGTTCTCCTCCATTCGCTACGTGGAAATCCTTCCCCATTTCCTCAATTATAATAATTACAATATGCAACTTTCCCAATGTTTTCTTCTTCAGAGGCACCCAGGTGTCATGTCTTTGCCATTCTCTTAGATCATTGACATTTATGGGACAATTTCCGATGGCAGCCTCAAACAAGTGATCCTTGTCACATACTTTAAACTTCAACACATTAGGTGTCCCACATGTGATGACAAGAACCTTAAATTCTTTGAGCCATTTTGGAGCTAACGTCTTTTTTTGTATTTGAGTCTTGAAAGGACACTGCTCCATTTCGATTATAACATACGGATCACCCAATCCATTCAAATTGGGTGATTTCATGTTTAGTTCCTCGATGACCTTTACTCTAACATAGGCAATATGCTCCTTCATGTTTTCAGAAAACAATTCCTCTGGTTGTGGTGCAGCAAGCTTCTCCACGTCAAAACCTATTCTATTTAGCTCAACAAGGGCCTCCTCAAATGCTACTGACAAAAGTTTATCCAACCATCTAGCTGTGTTAGGAATTTGACTGTACTCCACCTTGATCAAGACCTTTCCTTCTGCATGCATCTCTATCAACTGCAACTTTTCCCATTCCACTGGTCCATATTCATTCTTAATATCGGAAAGAATTATGGGACCACCGTGTGACTCATACAACCTCTCTGATTTCATCCTATTGACTATTTTTTGGGTGAATCCTTGCATTGCATCCTTAAATGGCTTGTTGTTTATGCTAAAAGCAATTCCTGGAACATACTTCAGCCAAACTAGAAATTCCCCAAAATTCCATTCCGTACAAATATAGGGACTAATTCGAAGACGAATATTAAGCTCTACTGTTTGTACTAAGTTAATGATCATACAACTATCAATAAAACCATTCTTTATCCAAAGGGCATGAATATGCAAACCCCACTCAGTTCCATCAATTATAGCAGCCCATAAGATCTCAGTCCATTCATGCATCTCCTCCAAAATTCCACAAGCAACCTCATCTCGACACCATGTGGCAAAACTAGTAACCCAAACATTCCAAGAAAATATTTTTCTCTCAGGCATTTCCTCAAACACCCTAATCGCAAAACCCAAATTCATATAAACCCAATTAATTTGTACGTAAACATGGGAATAAAAACACAACTTGAGAGTAACCCCATGAATCTGAATTCCAGAAGCTACACTAAAACCCAAAGAAACATGCTCAATTCCAATCTTACGCATCATCAGAAACAAGATCTTATTCAACCTAAACCCATCTACTAAGCTAAAACCACTATTCATCTCAACAGGAACCGTAAGTCCCCATCGGAAACTCCTTGTCGTATGACATGTCACTGGCATAACAATTCTTGTTAACAGCTCTTGTGGTCTAGTTCTGGTCTTATGGATGAGAGAAAAAGGGTTTGATGAGTAGTAGACCTGATAGAAAGGTCCAGATTCAAAAAACGTACCGGGGTTTAGGGTTAGGTCTTTGGAGTCGTTATCAGAGATGACTGGGTAGGAAGGCTGAGGATGTTAAGAGGAACTTTGGTTCGAATGAGAGGGTTTTGGATGTTGATGAGGCGAATGTCGTGGGAAAAAGAAGCGGTGGGTAGGAGAGTGGTCGGGGATAAGCTGCGTGGGAGGTTGAAGTGGTTATTAAGGGTGGTTTCCATGTGTGGAAGGTTGAGGTGGGTTGTGAGAGTGATTTCAGGTGGTGTTTGAGTGAATTGATTACTCGGTTTATGGAAATTCGCTTCTGTCAGGGTGGGTTTTGGTGATTCTTCATCTTTCAAGCTTTCCTCTTCTGATGGAGAAATCAATTTAGGTAGGCTTACCTCGGGACAAGGTGGAAACAACGCTCTTAATTGCTTTTGATGCCTTTCCATTGTTTCTATCAATGGCTTCATGATTGACTTCATCCTCTTATCTTGTTCTTCCCAGTGCTCCTTGGAGACCCGTTGAATAATTTGGATCATTTCCTCAATTTCCAAATCTGTTTCAGCCATTGGGGTGGAATTGTGGCTCTGATACCAATTGAAGTGTGGTGGAAAATCCAAACAAAGAAATAATCACTGAACAAATATAGGAATTTAATCCAACTCGAATACAAGTTGGTTTTGCTCAGATACAAGCTAAATCTACTTGAATTCAAGTAGAAATTGGAATTCCGAATGCAGAAAACCAATACACAATGTTGGGATAATATTTTTCTTCCTTCCTTTCATTGATAATAGATTGGTATATATATACAAAAAATGATAGCATTCTCCTATACCTAAAAAGAAAAAACTAGAAACTTCTAGAACTTTCACACATGTGCTGCACATGTGTTTCACCCCTTTTTTTTATTTTCTGTTTTCTATTTTTTTTTCTCTCTTTATAATATTTCTAAACACTAAAACTAATTATATAATTTTCACATTATATTTACCCTATAACAGATTTCTTAGCTAATCGATATCGTACTACTAGTCTTGCTCATTATTATCAATTATGGAATACTCTCCATCATCTAAAGCAAGAATCTGGGCAATTGGTGAATGAATTTCTTGCACAAGTTCAACCAATTTTGACTCAATTATCTCAAGCTCAGATCAGTGACGATCATCTGCATCTCATTCAAGTTCTGATGGCTCTTCACCTTGAATATGAATTTGTTCGAGCATCCTTGCTCCATCACAGTCCACTTCCCATTCTAGATAATGCTATTCAACAAATTATCTTTGAAGAAACTCGCCTTGGCCTGGATAAGACTATGCATTCTGAAATTGCTCTTGCTACTACTCACCTTCGTTCTACCGCTCAAAAGTTAGGAAATTACTCTTGTAAGAATTGTAACAAGATTGGGCATTCCTTTGCCAATTGTCCTACTGTGGAATGCAGATATTGTCATGGTATTGGATATATTCTTGAAAACTGTCCTACTCGACCTCCTCGATCAAAGCATGGTTCTTTCAAACCAAAGAATGACTTGAAGTATGGATCTTCTTCTATTGCAGCTGTCACTACTGAGGGTTCTACTGCTGCTACGTTAAGTGATCTTGAGGCTCTTTTCAAACAGGTTCTCTCTTCTCATTCCTCTTCCTCCAGTGCTATGTCTGTCATCCCAAGTAACTCTTCTTGGCTATTTGACTCCACATGTTGTAATCACATGACCTCTGACATTAAGACTTTATCAAGTTCAACCTATGTTCCAAATTTGCCAACTATTAATACTGACAATGGGACCACAATGAATATCACTCATATTGGCCATGCGTCTACACCATACCTTAATCTTCCTAATACCTATTATGTTCCTAATTTGACCTTAAATCTTATCTCTGTTGGCCAACTATGTGAAAGTGGACTAAATGTTAATTTTTCTCCTCTTGGCTGTTAGGTTCAGGATCCGTAGGCGGGCAAATTCTTAGGAAGGGCCGTAGAGTGGGCTGATTATTTGAACTCTCATCTCTCCATATTCCTCATCAAATTGTGTCTGCAGCTACAACTTCTTCCCCTACCTATCAGTGGCATGTTCGTCTTGGTCATGCTTCCACCAGCAAACTTCAACCTTTGATTTCTCATGGTCTATTAGGAAATATTAAGTTAGATTCTTTCCGTTGCTTACATTGTCAACTTGGCAAACAGCCAGCTTCGTCTTTCACTCCAAATACTTCTATATCAAACATTCCTTTTGGGCTTATTCATTCTGATATTTGGGGTCCATCTCCTGTTATTTCTATGAATGGTTATAAATATTTTGTTTTGTTTATTGATGATTATTCTCGTTTCACTTGGATATATTTCTTAAAGCATCGGTCCGAATTATCTTAACTTTATATTAAGTTTACCACTATGATAAAAACCCAGTTCTCTCAAACTATTAAAATCCTTCGAACTGCTAATGCCATGGAATATCAAGATTCTTCTTTGCTGCAGTTTCTTAGTAATAGGGTACCATCATTCAGCGTTCTTGTCCTCACACTTCTCAGCAAAATGGGTGGGCTGAGCGTAAGCATCGTCACATCCTTGATTCTGCTTGTGCTCTTCTTCTTTCTGCCGTTTGTCTTGAAAAATTTTGGGGATAAGTAGCTTTGAATGCTGTCTACACTATTAACCATCTTCCTACTTTAGTGCTTCAGAATCTCTCTCCTTTTGAATGCTTGTTTGGTAAGATTCCTGATCACTCGGTCTTTAAACCCTTTGGATGTGCTTGTTTTGTTCTTTTACATCCTCAGGAACATACCAAACTAGAGCCTCGTGCTCGTTTCTATTGTTTTCTAGGATATGGGACAAAACATAAAGGCTATAGGTGTTGGGATCCCATCTCTCAACGATTACGTGTTTCTCGACATGTTACTTTTTGGGAAAATACCGTGTTTTCTTCTCTCTCAAAATTTCATCAATTAGATATCCCGTCATCCCTATTCTTCACTGACCCTAATGTTGAGTTATTTCCTAGTTCTGATCCCGATCATTCTGATAATCTCAATGATAATTCTTCCACTGCTACATCTCCTCCAATTGAAACTGCTCCAGCTGCTACTCCTGCACCTACCTCTGATAGCACATCCATCCGACGGTCTACTAGGGTAAGAGAAACTCCTCATCATCTTGCTGATTATCATTGTTATTCTGCTATTTTAACCCATCATGAGCCTCACTCTTATCGTGAAGCAAGTTCTGACCCTCTTTGGTAGCAAGCTATGCATGAAGAACTTCAAGCTCTAGCAAAAACTCAGACATGGGATTTGGTTTATCTTCCTCCTTGTAAGAATCCTATTGGATGCATATGGGTCTACAAAATTAAAACTCGATCTGATGGTTCTATTGAGTGCTACAAAGCTCGTTTGGTTGCAAAAGGATACAATCAAGAGTATGGCATAAATTATGAAGAAACTTTTGCCCCTGTGGCACGATTGACCTCTATGCATAGTCTATTAGCTATTACTGCTGTGCGCAAATGGAAATTTCTACAAATGGATATTAAAAATGCATTTCCGAATGGAGACTTACAAGAGGAGGTTTATATGCATCCTCCTCCTGGCTTTTCCCATCCTGCTCATAAAGTTTGAAGACTCCGTTGAGCATTATATGGCTTGAAACAAGCACCCAGAGCCTGGTTTGCCAAATTTAGTTCTGCCATCACTCAGTTTGGTTTTGTCTCAAGTCCTCATGATTCTGCCTTATTCATTCGTCGCACTAATCATGGCCTTGTTTTACTTCTTCTCTATGTTGATGATATGATCATAACAGGCGATGATATCTCTTGCATTTCAGAGTTACAACAGTATCTAAGCACCCAATTTGAAATGAAAGATCTAGGTCCACTTAGCTACTTTCTCGGTCTTGAAGTTTCCCATAACTCAACTGGTTATTATCTTTCTCAAGCTAAGTATGCTTCTGATCTGATTTCTCATGCAGGCATTACAGACAACAAGACTGCATCAACTCCCCTGGAACTTAATGTTAAACTTACTCCTCTAGACGGCACTCCTATTGAGAATCCCACTTTATATCGCCACCTAGTGGGTAGTCTTATTTATCTTACGGTGACGCGGCCAGATATTGCCTATGCAGTGCATTTGGTTAGTCAATTCATGACAGCTCCTCGCACTGCACATTTTGCGGTTGTTCTACGTATTCTTCGCTATATTAAGGGAACTCTTTTCCATGGTCTTCATTTTCAGCTCAATCTTCCTTGATACTAACTGGTTACTCGAATGCTGATTGGGCTGGTGATCCAACAGACCGTCAATCCACAACTGGATATTGTTTCTTTTTGGGCGACTCTCTCATTTCTTAGCATAGCAAGAAACAAACTGTCATTTCTAGATCTAGCACAGAGTATGAGTATCGTGCTCTTGCTGATGCAACATCCGAATTACTTTGGCTTCGTTGGTTACTAGCAGACAAGGGAGTCTCACATTCTGGAGCCACAATATTTCATTATGACAACAAAAGTGCTGTGCAGATTGCTCATAATAATGTCTTCCATGAGCGCACTAAACATATTGAGATTGATTGTCACTTCATTCGCCATCATGTTCATCATGGTACCCTTTGGCTACTCTCTGTTACCTCTGCCAATCAAACAGCCGACATCTTTACAAAATCTCATTGTTCTACTCGATTTCACGATCTACTAAGCAACTCAAGTTGGCATCCACTATCCCACCTTGAGTTTGAGAGGGGGGGGAGGGGGGGGAGTAGCATGATTTGAGGCTTTTGGTTATGGTAGGATAATGTTAGCATGATATGAGGCTGATAGTTATGATAGGAAAATGTTAGCATGATTTGAGACTGATAGTTATGGTAGGATAATGTTTTGCGGCACGTTTATTTTGTTGTAACTCTTATATAATTATATATATATATATATATATAGGAGCCATTCTCTATACACAAGATATATAGAAAATATATTCTCTCCTTTTCTTTATTAACTTTTTTGCAAAAGCGATTATGACCATTGTTTTTAGAGGGACCGCATTAATGTTAATTGTTAAATTTAACTCATTTAATTCTTTCACATTTCGTCTCTCACTTAAAATACACAATCATCAAACAATTGGTGGAATCGTAAAATTGCCAACGGATGAAGTCCCATCTGATTTTTATTGTATTGATTTACAAATTCTACAAGATTATTCATGAAATATGTGTTACGGGGTTAAATCTTATGGAGGAAGACAAAAATTAAACTAGGGTTTGAGGAGGACAAGAGCAGTACAGTACGAGGAAAGAAAGGGAAAATAAGGAGTGGAAGAGGATAGGCGTTGAGAGAGCTGGGACCACCGTTGCTAGTAAAGTCTACTGCAGCCCACGAATGGGTTGGGCTGAACATAAGAAAGGCCGGAGGTCCACGAGCAGAGGAGAAGGACTGAGGTTAGCAGTCTGAGGCTTGGGCCGAAAATGCAACTAGTCCAGCTGGAAATGGAATAATAACAGAATCCATATCTTAGGATATTATAGTAGAATATTCTAGTTGTTATAACCATATTTTGTTAAGCACACTTTTTCATATTCAGTTAGAAAATAACTATAAATAGATATACTGTGTAATGGGAAGGCATGAGAATTATTACAAATATTCAGCTACAATACTTGTATCCGAGTATTGCATTTATCCAATATACTACAATTGGCTTGCATTCGAGCCGAAATTGTTCCTAAATTCTCGATATAATCGTCTTCCCTGCTGCAATTGGTATCAGAGCCGGTTATAGGAGGAATGGCTGAAGGAACCAGAGAGTTCAAACGCATGGAGGAGGCCTTCAAGGCAATGATGAAGGAACAACTGGACAAACAGGATAGTTGGGTTCGGATGTTTTCGGATACCCTGCAGAAACAGCAAACAGTATTAGATCAGCAATCACAATCAATAGAAGAACTTAAGAATCAACTTAAAGGTAAGGGCACTATGACTAGCGCTCCTACAAGTTTTCATACTACTAATGGAGACTCAATCTCAGTAGAAAAAGATGCTAGTAATGCCTTAGCTAACAACAGTAATGTTAGTGGATATCAAATGCCTTTACGTAGCACCAAGATAGAATTTCCTGTTTTCAGTGGAGTAGGGTTACAAATGTGGATCTCAAAGGCAGAACAGTTTTTCTTATTGGATGAGACACCAGAATCTCTTAAGGTTCAGGTGGCAGTTATGCATTTGGAAGGAAAACCATATGAATGGTATTCCTCTTACTTCCAAACTCAGAACTGGAACAGCACCTATTACATGGGAGGAATTAACTAAGTCTCTGATGGCACGTTTCAATGAAAGAATCTTTGAAGATCCAATGGCGGAGCTCAAGGAGCTTCAACAACTCGACGCCCTGCAGGACTATTTGGACCAATTTATGCATCTCTCGGCTCAAAACCAACTCACCGAATCACAACTCATAAGCTGTTTTCTCAGCGGTCTTAAACCTGAAATTCAATATCCCATCCGCATGTTTCAACCCAACACCCTAAACCAAGCCATTACACTAGCCAAACTTCAAGAAGCAACCTTAACTTCAGGCAAATCAGTTTCCAGATCCATCAAAACTTCCACCTATCCTAATGCACAACCCAGTTATCTAACCAAATACCCTACATTAATCCATAACCCAAACACTTTCCCAAACACTCACCGAGCCAATACACTACAGCCAAACACATCACCAAATAATCAACCCAAACACTCAAGCCATTCCAATCAAAACAGCAGAAACACCCGTAGGATGACCCCTGAAGAGTTGGAAGAAAAAAGACGCAAGAAGCAATGCTTCTGGTGTGATGAGCCATTTGGTCCTGGTCATAGATGTAAAAATCGGAGGCTCAACATGTTGGTTGTTGACAACCAAGGGGAAGAAATGGAAAATGTGGAGGTGGAAAATGAGGTATTAAATGAAGTGGAGGTACTGGAAGGTGATTTGGCGTCACTCACTCTCTGTGCATTGGATGATAATGGTAACAATGTGGAACATAGTATGTGTGTTAAGGGTTACTTTAAAAAAAAGAGGTTGAATATCTTGATTGATACGGGCAGTTCATCTAATTTTATAGATGAAGAGTTGGTTAAAGGACTGAATTGTGACATGACCCCTATAGAGCCCATTACTGTAAATTTGGCTAATGGAGTCAAAATTTACAGTTATTACACGGTCCAACATTTCAGTTGGAAAATGGAGGGAGCAGATTTCCAATCTGACTTTTATGCATTACCCATGACGGCTTATGATCTCATCTTGGGAATGCCCTGGTTGGTGTCATTGGGAACAGTACAATGGAACTTCCGCTTGTTGAAAATGGAGTTTCCATGGAAGGGGTCAGTTTGCACATTGAGAGGACAAAATGAGGTAATTTCTTCCATTTCTGATACAAAATTATCTTCCATGTTGTCCACTCAACACTCTGCACTCAATGTACAATGTTGGGTTGTGAGTAATTCTTTGGTAGTGACTGAGGGGGAGAGTGAGCATTCGTGCATGCACATTTACTTAAATTGTTGGAAGAATTTGAGGAACTATTTGAGGAACCTCATTCATTACCCCAACACGATCCTGCAACCATAGGATTCATCTACAGGATAATTCCATTCCTGTTAATCTACGCCCATATCGCTATTCCACAATTCAAAAGACTGTACTAGAAGACATGGTGAGGGAAATGTTATTAAGTGGAGTGATTCGCCCTAGTAACAGTCCTTTTGCATCCCCTGTGGTGCTAGTGAAAAAGAAAGATAACACATGGCGAATGTGTGTGGATTATAGGAACCTTAACCAGCAGACGGTAAAGGATAGGTACCCCATACCTATAATTGAGGATTTATTTGATGAATTATATGGATCATGCTACTTTAGTAAGCTGGATCTAAGATCAGGATATCATCAAATTCTGATGCATCCGAATGATGTATACAAAACAGCGTTTCGCACACATGATGGGCATTACGAATTTTTAGTCATGCCCTTCGGCTTGACTAATGCACCATCTACATTCCAGGGTCTCATGAATGATTTATTTCGACCCTATTTGCGGAAGTTTGTTTTGGTCTTCTTTGATGATATATTGGTATATAGCACCAACCTGGAGCAACATGAGCTACACTTAAGGCAGGTGCTAACAGTACTGAGGAAGGAAAAGCTGTATCTTAAGCGTAGTAAGTGTGTATTTGGAGTAACCCAAATTGATTATTTGGGGCACATCATCAATAAGCAAGGAGTAGCAACTGATCCTAAAAAAATAGAAGCAATTATGGAATGGCCATCTCCTACCAATATTAAGCAATTGCGTGGTTCCTGGGGCTAGCAGGGTATTACAGAAGGTTCATTCAAGGTTTTGGAGTTATTGCTAAACCTCTCACTAATTTACTGCGGAAGGATCAGTTCATGTGGTCTGAGAAGCCCAAAAAGCTTTGTCAGTTAAAGGAAGCTTAATGGGCCCCTGTGCTTAAACTACCAGACTACACTAAGAAATTCATTGTGGAAACAGATGCCTGTCATGATGGGATCGGGGCAGTCCTTATGCAAGATCACCATCCAATTGCATACATCAGCAAGTCTATTGCTCCTAAACATAAAGGCATGTCAGTGTATGAAAAGGAGCTCTTGGCACTTGTGTATGCAATAGAGAAGTGGCGTCACTACTTAATTGGGAGGCCTTTTGTAATTAAGACTGATCACCAAAGTCTTAAATACTTGCTGGAACAACGGTTGGTAACTTCTAGCCAACAAAAGTGGCTAACCAAGCTACTTGGAATGGATTACTCCATTGAATATAAAAGTGGAGTAACCAATACTGCAGCTGATGCCCTCTCCAGACGTGAAGAATCACATCTGAATCATCTCTCAATCCAAGTCACAGCGCCAGAACTATTGGATGCAATTAAGGGTAGCTGGGAGTTACCTCAAGGATACAGCAGCATAATAGAAAAACTAAAGAAAGGGGAACAAGTCAAGCATTTCAGCTATAACCAGGGGGTATTGAGGAGAAAAGGGAAGGTAGTAGTGGGACCTTCTATGGAATTAAGACAAAAACTCCTACAGATGTACCATGGTGGAGTTCTTGGTGGACATTCTGGGGCACATGCCACCTACAAGAAAATTGCATCAGTTTTCTATTGGCCTAAGCTAGAGCGGCTCGTGCGGCAATTTGTCAGGACTTGTGACACTTGCCAAAAGTTAAATTTGAGAATGTGGCCACTCCAGGGTTATTACAACCCTTGCCCATTCCAAATGAATGTTGGCAGGATATTACTATGGATTTCATAGAGGGATTGCCCAAATCCAATGGGAAGGATGTCATATTTGTGGTGGTGGATAGATTGAGCAAATATGCTCATTTTTTGGCATTAGCTCATCCTTATTCGGCACTACAAGTGGCACAACTGTACTTGGAACAGGTTTTCAAATTACATGGGATGCCCGAAACTATCACTAGTGATAGGGATCCCATCTTTGTCAGCAACTTTTGGAGAGAATTCCTTGGTTTGCAAGGAATATCACTTAATTTATCTACTTCGTACCATCCACAAACTGATGGTCAGACCGAAGTAGTAAATAAGTGTTTGGAAACCTACCTCCGATGCATGACCGGAGAATATCCTAAGAGGTGGAGTTACTTTCTTCCTTTGGCAGAATATTGGTATAATACTAACTATCATACAAGTTCCAAGTTTTCTCCCCATTTCAAATTTTATATGGATATCCCCCACCCCTACATGTACCATATGTTCCAGGTGATTCGCGCAATGCCATGGTTGACACTATGCTAACTACTCGAGAAGACATGCTTCGCATGTTAAATTTCACCTTAAACGCGCTCAACAGAGAATGAAATTAACATGCGATAAGAACAGGAGTGAGCGCGAATTCAAAATTGGGGATTGGGTGCTGTTGAAATTACAGCCCTATCGGCAAGGTTCACTCAAGCATACTAAGATCCAGAAGTTTGCTCAGAAATACTATGGACTATATCAAGTGAAAGACAGAGTGGGAATGGTGGCTTACCGTCTAGATCTACCCAAGGATGCAGCTGTACATTCCACTTTCCACGTGTCGCAATTGAAACCCTACCATGGGCCGTTACCGAAGGAGATGACTCCACCACCTGCAATACACGAAGAGCAAGGTTTAGAACCGCATGCAATCCTAGAACGGAAGATGGTAAAAAGAAAGAATGAAGCGGACACCATGTTACTTATCTGTTGGAAGCAGTTGTCTCCGTCAGAAGCCACCTGGGAGTATGCGAGCGAGATGCGACTCCGTTTCCCTAACAACCCCTTGTGGGCAAGGGGTTTCGAAGAAGGGGAGAATGTTACGGGGTTAAATCTTATGGAGGAAGACAAAATTAAACTAGGGTTTGAGGAGGACAAGAGCAGTACAGTACGAGGAAAGAAAGGGAAAATAAGGAGTGGAAGAGGACAGGCGTTGAGAGAGCTGGGACCACCGTTGCTAGTAAAGTCTACTGCAGCCTACGAATGGGCTGGGCTGAACATAAGAAAGGCCGGAGGTCTAGGAGCAGAGGAGAAGGACTGAGGTTAGCAGTCTGAGGCTTGGGCCGAAAATGCAACTAGTCCAGCTGGAAATGGAATAATAACAGAATCCATATCTTAGGATATTATAGTAGAATATTCTGGTTGTTATAACCATATTTTGTTTAGCACACTTTTTCATATTCAGTTAGAAAATAGTTATAAATAGATATACTGTGTAATGGGAAGGCATGAGAATTATTACAAATATTCAGCTACAATACTTGTATCCAAGTATTGCATTTATCCAATATACTACAATTGACTTGCATTCGAGCCGAAATTGTTCCTAAATTCTCGATATAATCGTCTTCCCTGCTGCAATATGATACCTCCATAGCTCAAACACTGCTTGAAGTCCAAAATTCTAGACCAATCATCATCATCATCATAATAATAATTATTATAGACTAAAGCAAGGTATAAGAAGAAGAGGAGTTTAAAGTTTCAATAACCATATGTTATAATGAATTGCATAACAAAGCCAGGACAAAAGAACTCTGCCTGCCGCATCAACATGATCCTTTTCTCCCAAGTGAAAGAAATGACGTTAAACAACCTGAAAAAAGATAATCTGTTCCAAGCTGTGCATCCTGGCTATTTTTGCGGCATAGTCAATTACGGTAATCCAAAGACTATTTTCATAAGATAAAATGTTACAAAATATAAATAACATAATCACATCAATCAACAATCCTAATAACAATAACATGCAGAATTCCTAAAGATTCAGGACGTTACTCCCCTGAAGGAACTTAAAGATAAAATAAAGAGTTTTTTAATAGGGCGAATCTTCTTATATTGTTTATGGGACACTCAGGAAACTCTCCAAACAACTTACCAATAAAGATAGTACTATTGGATCTTCTTTTTGTTCTTACTCAAAAGTTACTTATTCTTTTATTTGTGGCACTCTTTTTTTGGAGAACAACACGAGGCTTTTATGGACACCAGATATAGAGACTTAAGACAGCATCCTAAAAATTCAGATGCATCTTAAGATTCTAGCACTAATTAATGAAAGAAACAATCAGCATAGGAATTTAAATACTACAAATTCAACCATGTAAAAGAGTACATATACATGCATGCACATATGTACCGATGCATAACATGGATTATTAGAAAATATTTTTCAAGCTTTTTAGGGATTTTAAAATTCTCCAAGTGCTCCAGTATTTCAAGTCTCACAATGCGATATCATCATAGTTTGTATTAGACATCGTCACACTTCTGCAATCTAACCTAGCCGAAACCGGAACCAGCAGTCTTGAAATTGAGGAACTGGAACCAAAATCATCTCCCATAGTTTCGGTCCGATTTCATGGAACTACCGATTCTCAGTTCCGGTTTTGGAACCACAAAACTTTTTTTTTTAAATAAAAATTTAAATTTTTAATAAAATAAATTTTAAACTAAAAATAATTATTGAATCTAAAAGTATTACATTATTTAACCAAAATTTTCAATATCAATTATAATTAGTATTATGAGACTGTAAAATACTCTAGAGGATAAAAAAATTACAATGCAAGAAAATAGTCTCACATTATTAAGAAAATAAATTTTGCTTTTAGAAGAAGTTTATTTAAACTAATTATATATGATTTTAAGCTATATTTATTTCTATTATTGATAATAACATATTAAATATTTTGAATAGGTAATAAATTTTACTACTTATATGAAATAATTTAAATATTAATATTATATATTTAATATTATTCTTTTTCTTTTTTTTTTCAATAGAACCGAGTGGAACTACCGATTCTACCCCTTTTAGGCCAAAAAATCGTATAGTAATTGTGAAACCAGCGGTTCCATTGCCGGTTCTGGAATCGGCCAACCGATCCGATCCTAGTTCTAGAATCATCGGTGATGGTTCCAGAATCTTAGCAAATTCATCTTCATGATTATAAATGAGACATTGATGAGCCTTCAAGTTACCCAGGACATCATGGGTTGCATTTCTTTATTAATGAGACTGATGATATATACATGAACCTTAGTAGCGCCTAACACACTTGACATTTTCATTAGTCAGACAGTTAAAAGCTTCTTATGAATGTCAAGAAAATCAATAAATAAGGCATTAGAAAAAGTACTTAGCTCGGATACTTATGCGAAGGATTGCCAACTGGCATTGCTTACCAATAAAGTGAGATGTTCAATGAAGCATTATTGCTCTGTGGAGCAACTTATTTTTGTTTTACTTTTTCTGACTTTTGTTAGAATATGGAACCCATAAAATGCATTCAAAGCCAGCTAATTAAAAAATGACCATTATGGTAAGAATAAAAAATTATGACCGTTCTGGCCAAAGTAAAATTTAGCTGTTCTGGCCAATGCACTTGCACTTGTACTTGCAATTTTTTTAAGATTTCTTTATCTATAAATATATAAGAATTTGTAAAATCTCTCACAATTCTTAAAATTCACCACAATTTCTTATCATTCGAAAAATCTCTCTCAATTCTCAAATTGTGCTTATAATTCTCAATAAATCTCTCCATCCACAATTTCTTACACATGGACTCAAATAACTTTCAAAATTTGTCACATGATGAATCACTAAACTCACAAAATTTTTAAATGCAACATATTTCACAAATTGAATCATATATTCTATTTGGGGCATTTTTCCAAGGCATCCCTAATTTGCAATGTCCTCCAAAATTTTCAATTATGAGCCAAAGCCCTCAAAATTTTAATCATAATCCAAGAAGCATGACAACACCATATTTTCCATATATTCCTCATTTTTCACTTGAAAACTTTCAATCATTCAATGAGATGGGAAATTCTCCACCGCAATTGAATTTAGATCAATCGCCACAAACACCAATTAGTACAAGGTCATAATACCCACAATATTCTACTAAAAAAAATTAGAAAATGAGGATGATAATGAAAATAGGGGTGATCAAGCTTGTAGGAAAAAATGAGAGCTAAATGATGATAAGCTTTTAATTTATGCATGATTAAGGGTTAGTAAAGATCCACTTATTGGGACCAATCAACCATTATAGACATTTTGACAATGAGTTCATGAAGAATTGAGAATGGACAATTGTATGAGAAGGAGAAAAATCCATTGAGACGAACATGACAACAATGTAAAGCTTGGTGGTCAAAAATCTCAAAAGATGTCACGAAATTTGGGGCTTATTATGATCAAATAAAACGGCATGGACAAAGTGGAAAAAGTGAGCATGATTATATAAAAGATGTTAATGATTTATTAGATAAAATGAGAATAAATTATGCATTATTGAGCATTATTGAGACATATAGCATAATGAACCAAAATGGAGATCTAAATTCGGGAACGTCGAAAAAAAATACAAGTAAACGCTACAAGGTTAATAGCTCCAGAGCATATAGCAGCTCATCATCAAACAATGAGGCAAATGGGGTAGGCATTTGCTCACCTGGTAGAGCAGCAGCAAAGAGAAAAGGCTAAAGGTGGAGAGAAAGTGGATGAATTCATTCATGAGATATAAGACTTGAGCATGATAGATCATGATAAAATGGAGTTGCTACATAAAATCAATGAATTGAACGATAAATAAATTGAAACGATAAAGGAGAGGAAACGTCGCAAACAAGAAAAAGAACATCGAAAAAAAATCGAATTGGAGAAATCAATAATGATGGTCGATACATCGACAATGGATGATGTACAAAAGGAATGGATAGAAGAGATGCATAGAGATATCATTAAAACAAGAAGGAATCATTAGTTCCGAAAAATGTAAGCTAAAATTGTGGCTATAGACTCAGTTGAAGCTTGGGTAGGGGCAAGGTCGAAGCTTTGACCTAAGTCGCAACCTAAAATCGCAGCCAAAATTCGACTTTATGGTCGTGATATTAGGTCGCAGCCTGGATCAAAGACAAGGTTGAGGCCTCAACCCAGGCTGTAACCCCAAATCGCGACTAAAATTTTGACTTTGAGGCTGCGGTATTAGGTCACGACCTGGGTCCAAGGCAAGGTCGAGGCCTCGATGTAGGCTACGACCTAATATCACGGCCATAGAATTAGAATTTTGGTTGCGATTTTAGGTCGACACCTCGACCTTGCCCTCGATCTAAGTCGTGACCCAATATCGCGGTCAAGATTATGACTCTGTGGTTGTGATATTGTGTTGCAGCTTATGCAGAAGCTACAATTGAGGCCTTGACCTAAGCCGCGATCATAATTTTGGGTTGCGTTTGTCAAAACTTTGATTAGTCATAACTTTTTGTATATAACTCAGAATCCTTATTATAATATATCCAGACGAAGCTCATTTATAGATCTACATTAATTATAGAGGTTTACCCAATAATTGCTAATTTGAGGCTAAAAAAATCATTTAGGGCCTTAAACTAGCATTTTAATTATTTTTTTGTATTTGATTTTTTTTAATTATTTCATGGTAAACTAGCCGGTGTAAACTAGCGGTTGAAGTTGAAGTTCTATAAATGGAAAATAAGTACGTCTTCATAAAATGTACTCTTCAATTTTCTTATTTCTAGGTGTATGCTATTCTATTCTTCATCTTATCAAACATAATGTCTACTAGTAGTTTAAGTAGCTCAAATAGCTCCAGAAGCTTTGATTTTGAGCAAAGAAATGGTTACAACAAAGCAATTGATGAATTTATTTTATTAGAGATGAGTAGTTCGCGATTTGAGCTAATTACTCGTTCATATCAAGTGATCCCGGAGATATGCGATAGTTCCAACTCTACTAGAAGACATAAGCGAAAAACATATAAACAGAGGTAGTCTAAAAGGCCACAATCGTCTTTATAATAACTGCTTCTTGGATAACCCAGTATATATTGATGAGCATTTCCGACATAGATTCACAATGAGAAAAAGTGTGTTCCTTCGTATTGTACAAGCAGTACAGGATTACTCATCATATTTTAAATAAAGGAGGGATGCTACTGGAAAACCTAGTGCTTCACCACAACAGAAGTGTACTGTAGTTATTCGAATGTTAGCATATGGAGTAGCGAGTGATGCTTTAAACAACTACTTGTGAATGGCTGAAGGCACAATCATACAATGTGTCAAAAATTCGTCTAAAGGATCATCGCTTGTTTTGGTGATGAGTAGTTCTGCAGGCTAAATCAAGTTGATATTGAACGCTTACTTAATGTGGCTGAGCAATGTGGATTTCCTAGTATGTTAGGAAGCATTGATTGTATGCACTGGGAGTGGAAAAATTATTAGGTTCCATGGAAAGGCATGTATACTAGAGGAGATCAAGGGTCTCCAGCAACCATGCTTGAAGTTGTCGCTTCATATGATACTTGGATATGGCGTGCATTTTTTGGCATCCTAGGTTCAAACAATGATATTAATGTACTGGAGTAGTCACCCCTATTTGATGATGTCCTAGAAGGATGCGCTCCAATGACATACTACAACATGAATGGTACGAACTATAACACATGATATTATTTCACCGATGGCATATATCCAAAGTGATCAACATTTATCAAATCTATTTCATATTTACGTGGTCCAAATGAATAGTTATTTGCTAAGTACCAAGAAGGATGTAGGAAAGATGTTGAACGAGTTTTTGGAGTGCTACAATCCCATTTTGCTATAGTTTGTAGACCTTCGCATTTTTTGGATCAAGAGGTTTTAGGGAAAATTATGATAGCATGCATAATTTTACATAATATGATTGTCGAAGATGAACTAGTCGGCTACAATTTGAACTTTCCAAGTACCAGATTATGAATTAAGAGACAATAGTTAACCAGTATCTCATAATTCTTATAGTTATATTACAAAATATGCGACGTATATAAAAAACAATATTCAACTTTGTGATAGGGTTAAACATCGTCAATTGCAAACCGACTTGATTAAACATGTGTTGAAACGATTTGGACCCTCTAGTTGACATTTAATTGTTATAGTTAACTATTTAAAATTGTATGTTGGTTTTCTATTCTTTTTTTTTCTCTCCCAAATGTTGGTTTTGTACTATTTAAAATTGTACGTTGCTTAAATTGATTTTAAATCAAAATTATCGTGTTTCTAATTTATCTTAAAATAATTAATATTTCGATACTTCTATTTTTTAATAAATAAATTAAAATAATTGTAATTTTAATATACTTAAAATTTATTTCCATATTTATTTAACACAGTGAGAGAAATATTTTTTAATCTAAAAATGAAAATATGATATGAGACCTACAGAAAGTATTAAAAATTATGAAGAAACTTTGCTAAGTAACTCACGGATAAAGTGGAGAGTTGCTTAAAAGCTAACATGGCATATTAAGTAACCCCTTTAAGTAACTTACTAATAAATATGGTCTTAAGATCACTACCAATAAGACTCACAACATAATCATGACTACGTTTTCCTTTGAATGATTTTTATATAAACATGTATAATTTCATTAGTATTCAAAACTTGTCCTAGAGACCACATCAATGCTCCAACATACCCTTACGAGCTATTCTATGTGTAATGTGTTTAGATCAGTGGAAATCAATAAAACCGGAATGAAATTATGTGTGTGGAAAATTATTTAAAGAATAGAAAAAGGGGAAAATAAAAGGAAATCAATGAAAAGATTTCCACTTTGTGTTCCCAAAAGGATATATACCACATCTACTCCTTGAACTTTATCAATTTATGTAATTAACTTTTTAGAGTTTAAAAGTGCCAATTTCCTATAAGTGAACTTTTTGAATTCATTCATAGTATCTAGATGAGGTATTTAATTGCAAAAATAAATAAAATTCAATTAGCTAATTACATAATTTGACAAAGGTTAGGTAGTGAATTGCTAACCTGAGGAAAGTTTAGGTGGCTATTGACACTTTTATTTCAGGTAGTTAATTGCACAAACGAGCAAAATTTAGGTACTAAGTGTGCCATTCACCCTTCCAAAAATGATCCAAACACCACTTGTAAGTCAAATAAGTCAATTGAAAAGTCTTATTCAAGTCCAATTAGAGCCATTTCAAAATTTTCAATTTTACCTATAAATCGGGAACTAAACTTTACAAAAAATTCAAAACAAATAAAAATATCTAAAATGAGAGTAATTTAAGTGTTAAATTAATTTTTAAGATTTATATTAGGAAAATACACAACATACCTAATGCTAGCCATTTAAGCACAAGCGACAAAGGTGAACATGTGAAAAGTGAAACCTTAACCCTCTTCCTCTCTTCAAAATTCTTATGGTAGCTTCCACCTCTCATTTTCTCTCTCTTATCTTTTTCTGTTCTTCACTTTTTCTCCATTAAAACATCCTTATGACCTATATAAGATAAAATGCCCATAAATAATCTAGTAATTTTAGCCCATGTTTAAGCTAGTATAATGTAAGACTAAATTAAAATTAATGTTTCTTCTTCTTTTTCTCTAGGAAATGAAGAGGATTTAGCTACACGAGAGTGGGTTTGAGATATCGTAAAGGAGAAATATGAGGTTAAGGCATGCAATTAGTGTTTCAAGTAAGTTTACGTATGTTTGAAGTCCTTAATGATATTTGAAAACATGAGTAGTGCTTGCTGAAACAATGCCAATGGCCTTGTAGCCTAATGACATTCGGTCCAGGTCCTCATCCTTGAGATACTGAGTTCTATTCCCCACATTAGAACGTTGTAATAGCCCTTGTAGCCTACAAAAAAAATTAAGAAAAATGAATCTTAGAGGGTCTTGAAACTATCGTGCAACAAGAAGAGTTTATTTAAAGTGATTTCTACAACTTAAGTAACACTTTGAACTTAATTTAGTAGATAAAAGATAATGAAGTGGATTACAAGTCGAATTGTCAATGTGTGGGGTATGGGCTAAGAAGTAGCATGTTTGTGCTTGTGATCATTAGTTTGTGCAGTTTGATGTTAATTTGTGTCTAAGAGCTTGAATTATAAGGTTATGTAATGATTTACAATTGAAATTTATGGTTAAAGTTGATTTAGTACTAATTAAAGTTGGATAGAGCTTTATTGGTGGGGTCTACATATAGTTTGAATAGTTGAGTTTAGATTTGGGATTGTTTTGGAAATTCAAACTAAGTCATCATTTGTTTTGAGGAAAAATATTTGTTAATGAAATATGTTTATCTTAAGACGGTTTTCTTGAAAAGTAACGTATTTTTAAATACTTAGCTAATTTAATAAAAATAATCTTTCTCTATACGTATAACTTTAAGGTAACTCATATATTTAAATATTAAAAAATAAAAATACATATATTATAATGAGAAATAATCTACCTTAAGGAAAGCTATTAAAAATAATAATAATAAATGTTTGTGGATAGTAAATGATTGGTGGATAAGCTTATAAATCGATGAGAATATGACCTTTTTTTATGCCTTTAGAACGTAGGAGAGAAATCCATAACCGGTAGCTCTCATTTAAGAGACCAAGGGTGATGCTACTAAGTTACTAGGTCATTGGTCGATGAAGATATGACTTATTCTTTTATATCTAGTATATTGTTTTCCCAAAAATAAATTATGGATGAGTCTATATTTCCAAATTAAGGGAAAATATTTTCCATTAATTGTCCCATTTTTTCCTTTAACAAACATAGAAAAATGAAAAAAGATTTTCTTGAAAAACATTTTCATTCAAACAAACAAGGATTAAAAAGGCATACTTGATCATTTTTTAAGTGAATTATGCTTTTAAGAATGAAATAAAATGACCTATTATGCTTGAAAGAGAGGTGTTAAAGACTAAAGTGTACTACTTGGTAAAATTTGTGGCATAAACATGTCAGATAGTTTGTTTTGATGTTTGAGGCTGTTTGTGTTTATGATTAGAACTTGGTGATTTATAAATGTGATTTAAGGACTTAGAGGTATTACTAGTTGATAAGATTTATGTTGGATAGGTTTATCGAAAGGAGTTTGATAAGAATCCAAGGGGTTAGAAATTCCTTCCGTCCGAAATTAGGGTTTTTTGTTCTTTTTAGGGTTTTTATAGATAAATAAATTGAGAAAACATAAAAGATATGAATGGAATCGTAATCCAATATAACTCATGAATCACAAAATCAAGCTGGATTGTAATAAGAATCGAACCACGACCCAAATTACGCCAATCTGTAACGAGACCCAATTACCAGAATCTGAGATTTTACGCTGGATCGTTCTAAGAAACCCAATGGAAACAGCAACTTGTTGCCTATATGGAGGAAAAACCTTGGTATGATTGAAGATGCTATAATCGGTGATGGAGATCTGATTGATAAGTCGAAGATTTAAACGCTAGGGATTAAGTCAATAAGTTCAAGAAAAGTTCATTCAATAACCAAAAAGAAATTCTTTCAATTGTATTCAAAGTATTGTGTTCAAGTAGAAAGCAAATAGGTATCATATATGATGAAAGGAGACCTAAAAGTCATAAACAATTATTTTTGTCGATATAACATACGTTGGCATCCTTTACATTAATTTAGGCGGCCTTTAAAGAAAATTAAGAATTCACAAGTATGGAACAATGTACGTCAATAGTAGGCCAGCGACATAAATTAAGTAAGCCAACAACGTTGGAGACAGCTCTAATAAAAACATTACTGTTCGTTTTCAAAGCCTATAGTAAGCCGGCGGTGTAGGTGACGAAGGTCAATAGCGTGTACCCTATAAGTTGGCAACATTGAGAGGCAGCTTTAAAGAAATTGATTATGTACACTTCCAAGGCCGTTGCAAGGCCATTGACTTAAATTTGCAAGGCTGGCAACATTAAAACTCTGAACTGGTAGTGTTGGGCTGACCTTCAGTCTAGTCGTCCTGTTCATCAACTTGGTACATTCCTAAGCTAACTTTGAGGATGTTGATTAGTTTAAGCCCATCCTTGTTGGTATGCATATGGATCTCCTCTTCTTGAACTTCTTGAATTAATCTATTGAGTGTATCCTTAAATCTCTTAGATCAAGTCCTTTTAACTGATCCACATGGCATCTCTAGTGGATCTACTCTCCATCTTTTAACCATGCCTCCATCAGAGTTTTTGCATATTTAAGAGAATTGGATCAAATGTGTGGTTGAGATGATTCAAATTTTTTAATTATGTATTTGAGGATTTTTGCCATGTTTTTAAGATTATAAATGCTAAATTGGTTATAATTATGTTGGACATTGATTAGGATAAAGGTTAATAGATGGTTATCGGTTTAGGCATAATATGAATTAGATAAGTATAAAAGTTGAGCCTTGGATTTGAGTGTAAATATGGACTTTGTGTATATGTTAGGGTCATTTGTAGGGAGTAATTATGTCTATTTAATGCTATGATATTGGTAGAAAGTGTGTTTTAGGATTCAAGAAGAGTTAAGGTAACATGTATGTTATTGTTCTATCAATAATATAAAAACCTACCCTACTTTCTTATTGATAAATAAAGATGAGTTAAATGTATTCTTTTATAAAAATTTCCATATTTACTTTAAGTTTATTGACCTTACCAAATCATTTTTATTCATGTTATTTAAACCATCTAAATTGTTAGTAATATTGTATGTTGGGATAACATGCAACTTCCATGATTTTATTCTCATTATATGAAACTGATTTTGCCATAGAACTTCAAATTTAATTTTATCTTGTGACATGAATAATAGGCAAAATAAATTGACATACGTGTAATATAAATATGGGAAAAGACCTTAGGTGGACTTTATGAGCACATAAACCGAAAAAAAAGGTATGCTTGCTCAGTTGTGTGCTTGGAATCATGCTTGCCTTATTGTTAATAATTCAACATGATATAGATGAGTTATTAATATATTTTTTTCAAATTGTTCTTTAAATACACAATCTCTATATTATTATGGCATTGGTCATCTAATGGACTAATTAACGATAGGATGTATTATTAAGCATGTTACAAATGGATTATAGAAAAAATTCACCTAATAATTAAAGTAGGATATTAAGAAATTTGGTTTGGCTAGTGGACTATGGGAATCTATTCTTGGAAAGATTTGAAAACCATTAGAACATGAACTATTAAGGATTGGTTAATCTCTAACCCTAAAATCGATTGAATCATGATAGTGCATTAGATAATTTGATCAATTATCATATGAATTGAAGGCTTAGAGGTATAATTTAGACTCTTACCAAAATTTAATAGGGCTTAATGTCCCAAAACCCGATCGATTCCAATTTAACCAGATCTGCATTGAACTAAAATGTAAAATATGGGTAATTGATGATAATAATGAGATGGACTAAGTATTAATATGATGTTGTGGTTGTGAAACAGATAATTAAGTTTTGTCCAATATCTAAACATTGGAGAGCAACTACTTAAGTACATGTACATAATAAATGTGTGATGATTGCTAAGATAAAAACCAAAATCAATACTTAAGTTCAACTAATTAATCTCATGTTACTTGCTATGTGGCTACTCAATGCAGTGAGTGGCATCCTCGTATCAGGATGCAAGCTTGATTACACTTTTGGATGATATGGTAGTTAAGCGTCTATGCCTTCATGGAATGTGTGGTATAGCTTCATAGGTAGCCAATAAGGGATTTCTATGGCCGATACGGTTGACTAGAATTAGATTAAGTTTTATAAAGGTTATATGGCGGAAACGAGACCCCGAATAAAGTCTAGCCGTGATATGTACTCATCGATGGCTAGTTTAAAGAAAGTGATCCATACGAGACTACTTTTCTTTTTCTTTCTAGTGTGGTATCAAAGGTCTATAAACCTACGATGCTTGATTTAAACCCCTTTCATTTCCAAGTTTTAGGAGAGTGATCCATACGAGACTACTTATCATTTTCTCTCTAGTGTGGTACCGAAGGTCTGTCAGCCCACATGGCACGATATGCACCCCTTTCATTTCCTATTCTTCTTCTTCTTGGTGCTAGGGTCATGAGTACTCACATATTTATGCATTTTTTAGACATTGGAAATGCATTAGTTGTCGGGCCTTGATTAAGTTATATGTATCTATTTTATGTTGCAATAAATTAGAAGCTCATCACATGTTGACATGTATTTGAGGTTACTATCGTACTAAGGCTCATCACTCACTTTTTATCATTTTTGGTACTAATGATGATGTCTATTTGATATTCAATAAAATGCTTTAAGATATAGGTATGACGATGAAGCTTAAGGATATAGTTGGCATATGAGAGATGTGCCAGGATTTTGCTATGCTTGAAACATTGTTTTGGAAACTATTACTAAATTTGAGATGATTGTAATTAACTAACTGTTTACTTAACCACTTAACTTTAACTTTGGAACAACTTACATGTCCTAAGCTTTTAATGTCAGTTGATCCCACTTAATGAGGCTTTTGATGGCCATGTTTATATATAAGTTATTTTTTAAAAAATTATATTATTACAAATTTAATTTATAGGTTTTGGTAACTTTTAAAACATGGAAAAACATGTAAAATTTTATCAAAATTTCTAAAAAATTTAATTATGATTTTATAAATAAAATTAGATAGAAACCCACTTAAATTAAGGAAGTGTTACATATATTACTTAAGTGATACAAGTGCCAATACTCATATGTCATGTTTGGTATGCGGAAATAAATCCGAATGGAATCGCGATTCCGAGTTCCATTCTCATTTCTACGATTGGTTGTATTTTTAAAAGCCAGAATTGTGAAGCCTAGAAATCGATGATTCTGGCTTTGAGAAGTCGATTATGCTCTTAAGAAGGTAGAATCTCGATTTCATTCCTTTTTTACAAATAATTAATATTAAATTACATTTTTATCCTCTTACTTATTTATTATTCATATTAATCATTAAGTATATTTTTAACAAATAACATGTTATTTCCATTCCATTCCATTCCAAAATATATCTAAACAAAAGAATAGATTTATCATTCAACCTCCATTCCATTCCTCTCATTTCAATCAATTCCATTCCGAATATTCATGTATATCAAACATAATAGTAGATCATATGCACTAAAGTAGTGACAATCTTATGTCTTCACTCTCAAATTTTAGAGAAAAACAAAAGAAATTGGGTGAAAATGAGGTGACGGTTACAATAATATCCCTTAGAACAATTTTCATAACAATAATATAGGAATAATTTTCTCATATAGTAACCCATTTTTTTTTTCATTTCCTTTATATAAATCTAACCATACCAAACAAAAGAAATGGAACACATATCTCTCCATATTCTTTCTTTTCCTTCCCATGTTTCTAAACAAAAATGGAAATTACATCTCTTTTAATCTATCTATTTTCACTTATTCATACCCAACTCTCAATTTACAATGTTGCTTAACATAGTAATTGTGTGTCAACTTGAGCTGTTTTATTCAAAAATGCATGGAATCTTGTTTTCATTAGCCCATAGAGAAGAGATGAAACACTTGGCCTTATTGCTTATGTCAAGTTTACGTGGGTCAAAGGGTAAGAGTAGAAAAATCATGTCACATTCGGCTTCGATCCATGATATTATGAGTGTAAATTTATTTCTTTTTTATTATTATTACTAAATAATAATAATAATAATAATAATAATAATAATAATAATAATAATAATAATAATAATAATAATAATTGTACCTAAAATTTTTATATAATTAATTACAAAAGCTTTAAAGTAGCTAATTTGATACATAATGAAAGTTTTTGTATTTATTAATACTTCCAAGAGTTATATTTAGTTCCTGAGCTTGAATTCATAGCAAATAGGAAAATGATACGTGTCAAATAGCCAATAAACAAATAAAAATTAGACACTTAAGTAAGCGAATTAACACGCTAAAATTGTTTGGACTTAATCTATCTATTTGATTGTTTAATTAGACATTATATATGTCAATCCATTTGTATAATTTTCTAACTTTTTATTAGCTACTTATTATGTGTAACTTCTCTATTTATTATGAGTGCAATATGAGCAAACAAAGTTAGAAAAGTAGTAGTAAACTCAAACTTTAATTAGATATTAAATTATCTACGGTAAAATTGAGGTACTTAATTTTATGTTTTAGAAAGTCCTGTTACTAAATGCAAGATTAACCATAATAATTCCAGAAAGGGCATGACATCTGAAAACATTTAAACATCAACAAGAAGGCTCCTCCAAAACTCGTCAAACCACTATATGAGATGTCTACATGGACGCGGATTGAGCTTTTATCTATACTCCTTGCATTAAGGTCAGTTGTAACGACAACAAAATCTAGGTGTTGCAACCTTCCATATGCGAGCTCTAGGGAATTCACATCTTAACTAGGGGTGGTGCGGATCCGTTTGATCCGGTTTTCATTAAAATAAAATCAAACCAAATTAAATCATAATTTACAGTTTAGTTTTTTCTTCTTCCCAAATCAAACTATTAAATAATAGTTTAGTTTAGATTAAACATTTTTAAAATTATTAAATAACGATTTGGTAATGTTCAGATTATAGATTAAATCAAAATTCTAATAAAAATTGGTTATAATATTTTACATTTGTGTGAAAATTCAAATATTAAAATCACACTATAAAGTTCATATTGTGAATCTCAACAAAATACGTTATAAACTCATCACATTTATAATCCATAATACCTTATAAAATTATTTAGTTACTAATATAGTATGCTTATTGATTAATACATAATAAAATATAATCTATAGTCTAAAAAATAATTCAGTAAACCATCTACTAACAAATTTGATAACAAAAAAAATCTTCGACTAGTAAAAGTCATGTATGAATAAAAGTAATTTACTAAAAAAATACAATAAAAAATTAATACATAATATGATATATATATATATATAACTAAATAACAAAATCCATACTCCACAGAGTTCAAACAATTAATAGAAAATAATATTAAATTACTAATAAAGGAATATATTCTGAGCCTAAAAAAAAAAATTTAAAAGAGACAAGTTGTTATTAATCAAAAACTTATCATACAATAAATATCATAATAAAATCACAAGAAGATATAACCTTTAATCAATCATTGTAATAAAATTTATAATTACAAGTAATATTTTTTGTTTATCCACAACAGTTTGGTTGATTTTACGGATTGATTTGATTTACCTTCAACCAACCATAAATTTACGGATTGGTTTAGATTTTGAACTTTCTAAACTAAATTGTTTAAAAACCATATTTTCGATTTGATTTGGTTCGATTATTGATTGGTTCGGTTCAATCGGTTTTTTTGGCCCACCCCTAATCTTAACAAGTACTTTAAAAAATATTGTCATTCCAATATAATAGCCTAATAACGCGAACACTCTTCTTACATCAAAATCACTGTTTGTCAATGACGGTTAAACCAGAATCATGAAATGACAGGTTAATTTCAAGGGGTTTTTGATATTCTAAGTACAAATGACTTTAATTGAACCACACTGAGCAAATGGAAATTTCGAGCATGGATGATCACATTGGTTTTTTGATATAAATAGTTGTTAAGGTCTTTTTATTGCCTAACAATGCATACAAGTATTTTATTACCAGAGATTGATGTTCTTATTATCTACTGTACTAAATCTATCAGAGATAAACATAAATCCTAATTAACCAATAATTCTAGCTCAATGCAATTAAAAACTTCTTAAATCCGAATATTACCCCTTTTAGTATCCGGAAAATCCCAAATA
Organism: Combretum micranthum; assembly: GCA_024138025.1. NCBI lineage: Eukaryota > Viridiplantae > Streptophyta > Magnoliopsida > Myrtales > Combretaceae > Combretum > Combretum micranthum. The sequence continues at coordinate 180,106 of JAMXBD010002123.1, read as the reverse complement.
TGCTTGAGCTCTTGAGTTTTAATATTGGACAGTTGCCATGGAAAAGAACTTCTTTGTGTTACGGCTATCATAATTTAAATTTGTGCAGTTGAACCAATCTTGCTTAAGCTTTTTGTTTATGACCTTAACAACAACACCGATTTGTTATTCTCTTCTTTTTTTTTTTTTTTTTTGTGTTTGGTCTTTTGAATATTTGAAATTTAAATATATTCTATAAGCTGTTTCTATAACCTATAAATCTTTAGCAAATAGGAGCTATTACAACTTTTCGTTTCTTCTTCTTCTTCTTTTTCTTATTTTTTTCTTTTTTTCTTTGTTTTATACGGCTATTAACAAACTTTTCTGCTTGTCTTTTTATCTTTTTTTAACATGCATATATTTTAGCATATAATATAAAATTTTAATCTGTATGAAGTATTAACGGGAAGATGTGGAAAAATTATACTTCAAAATAATTGCTTAAATGCCAAGGTATTATATTCCATATTTTAGTGTTTCCTATTTAGTAGATAACTTTTAGCAATTATATTAATCGACTTATAAATCAATTATTTATGTAAAGTAATATTTCAAATCCTGTATCATCTTTTTATTAAATGCAAATATATAATGTCATACTATAACTGATTTCTTATCCTAAAAAATCGCCAAGCGTAATAGTTGCATATCAACTAAAATTGCTTTATTATGAACTAAATGAGTTTTGTCTTCATTTTATATAGGGAAGAGATGACTAATTGAATGGCATCACTAGGAGTGTTCATGGATTGATTAACCAGTCCGTAGCCTAATCATAATGATCTGTTTTTAAATATTCTGATCCTTAACCGGTTCATTATAAATGGTTAACCGCCTTAACAGTTAATTGTTTTATTCGATTAATTTATTCGGTTTTTGGTTTTTAACCATTTAACATAATGCTTTCAAGAAAAAAAATTGATAATTTTAAAAAACCTTATTTTTAGCATTTATCATAGAGTTTTTCTTTAAATTATCATATATATTCATAAAAGCTAAAAAAAAAAGAAAATCAATTAAGGAAATGGGAAAAACAAACCTTTGGATATATCATTATCAATAAAATCAAACCAAATCAATTACCATATTAACTCCATCAAACATAGGACAATCGTACTTTAGTCGAAATCTAAGGAATATTAACATAGGTAAATTATATATATATTATGAAATTTATATATAATATTTTTATAAATATTGAATGATTAACCGTTAACTATCGATTTTTTTGTGGTTACAAATTAAAACCGAAACAAAAAATCGAAAAAAATAAATACCGTAATCCTAAATCGAAACCAACGGACCAATAAACCATATTTTTCGAATTGGTTTTACGATTTTTGTTCGATTTTTTGGTTTCATCGATTTTTTTGCATCCCTAGGCATCACTTATGTCAAGTTTATGTGGGTCAAAGAGTAGAAGAATCATGTCATATTTGGCTACAAACCAAAAATATTGTCTTCAAAGCTTCTTTATGCTAGATGCTTACAAGAATCCAAAAACATAATTTGATGAAGGAGACCATTTGAATACAATTAAACTTGAATAAAAGAACTCTTCAAAAACTAAAAGATAAATGTTACATTTGGTACATAAATTTTGCTAATTTGTATAATTAACTACCAAAATTTAAAATTATTAATATATTACGTACGAACTCCTCAAGTTCATTTATGTACATATATGAGATACTTATTGTAAAAAATAAGTAAGTTCAAGTAGTTAATTAAAATTTGGGTAGTTAATTGCAAAATTAGTTGAAGTTTAGGTACTAAATTGATACTTTTAACTTCATATAACTAATTGTAAAAATATATTATTCTTCAAATACCAAATATGATAATTAGGCAAAAGTATATGAGGTAAATTGCATGAAAAGATATCAACATTTGGGGGGAAAATTTAATTTGGGGTATTAATATTTCAAGTGATTAAAAAAAGAAATCAAGTTTGGGGATAAATTCATTTTAGGTTTCAACTCTTCAAGTAACTAAAAAGAAGATAAATGTTTTGTAAAATGAGCAAATAAGGTATCAATAGTTGACTATTGATGAAAATTAACAAAACTTAATTAAAAACTTATTCAAAATTGATAGCTTAAATAAATTTTGCATGTTAATGCTTTACTTAGTTCACTTTACAAAAAATTAACTCCTCTTTTTAATAACTTGAATACTAACTTACCCTTAAATGTTGATCTAAATGAATTTATTCCAAATGTTGATAGCTTCCAATATAATTTACCTAAACTATGTAGCATATCTACATTGATAACAATTGTGTTTCCACACATAGCTTTATATCCATTTGAGCTTAATGACAACATATCTATCTAATGTAGGCTTTGATCCAATATGAATTCTAAAGCTCTAGGATAAAATACAATAAAATTTATCAATATATAGGGTAAATTTATTGAAGGTATCATTAATATTTCAAGTGGTTAAAAGGATAAATCAACATTTATGGGTAAATTTATTTAAGGTATAAACGCTTTAAGTGGTTAGAGAGATGAATTAATGTTTCACAAAGTAAGTCGAATAGAAATAAGATATTCATAATTGACCACAGGTGTCCCTAATTGACCACTAAGAAAATTGATAAAAGTTAATTGAAAACTAATTTGATACTAAAATAAACTTCGCGAAATATTGATAGCTTAAATGAACTTATCCCTAAACGTTAATGTATTCTATGTAATTTACTCTTTACGTCTATAAGTAATTTATTAATGTAGTTTCCACTGGTAAAAAGACAAACCTAGTAGCATGACCATTGATTTCACTTTAAAATTACTATACTTCAATAATGGATGCCCAAATTCAATAAAATAGAAAGCAACTTCAAGATGCTCTAACTTTTCTAAGTGCATCACTTTAGAACATCAATAATTAAAGTGTCTAGATAATGAGGTGTCTTTTCGTTGGACTTTAGTAGAACCATTTTGGCTAATCTCATGATTTCTAGCAAGACTTTATTAGAACCATTGAACTAATGGTAAATGTCAAAGATTAGATAATCATTTTTTCTACTAGAAAAAGGACTCTTGAGTTCCTCTTGTTAGTTAATAATGCATTCAAAATTCTAGAGGATTGATGCTCTTCTAATTAATTGCAATCTTAAAGTTTATTAAAGTCAATTCAAGTATTGTTTGAGCCAGTACAATTAATTATAAAATATCTATAAACTTTTTAAATAATGTATAAACTTCATCATGTCATTTCTTGTTATACAACTGTCATAATCGAAATTTGTGTAGTTGAACCAATTTTAGTAAAGCTTTTATTATTTATTTGTCATAAATCTTAATGATGTTGATTTATTATTGGCATTTTTTTAAACATTGAAATTGAAATTTATTTTATATTTGACAATTGTCTCAATAGCTAATGCAAGTTAAGTATGTGAAACTTATGTGTCATGTTTTGGTTTTTTATTATTATTATTATTATTATTAACAGTTCTTGGTAAACCCTCCTTCTACTTGTGTTTTCTCAAATAAATCTATATACTTTCATACATGGTATAGATTTCGACAAATATAAAAGTGTTGAAAGGAAGAATTTTATTTATTACAAATCTTGTTTGTTAAACATAGCCATGGTGTATAAGTTCTTTTATTTAAATTACAAGAATGTTGTCTTTATTATCCATTAAAGAAAAAGATAGCATATTTAAACTCATTGCTTTTGTCAAGTTTATATGTGGTTGGCTAGACAATGGGTTTATTTGTTTGTTAGCAGATTACAGATATAGATACTTTTTACAAAAATTTTTTCTAATAAATTATTTATAAAAAATTAGATACAAATAAAAAAAATCGCAGTTTTCATTAAAAGATCAAATATAGATAAAATAAATATAAATCGTACATATTTATACATATCATTTTGAAAAAGATACACGTTTAGATGAAAAATAGACAATCCAAAGACCAATAGAAAGAATCATATTATATTTCGTTGCAATTATATTATTACAACCTTAAATTTATGATTCTTTTATGTTGAAAAATACAACAGCTATCCCTTAGTTTTGTTTACATTCACATTAGCATCGTCGAAATTTTGATGTATCATTATCACACCAACATTATAATTATTTATTGTTTATGTATTGATTAATTAAAATTATAGTAACTAAAATTAGTGTAGGGGAAAAAAATAAAACATTTTGAACGTTAACACATGTTAATATGTACAAAATGTATTTTGTTTCCATTAACAAAAATATTTTTCAAAATAAATTAAATTCACAAAGGTAAGATTCATTTTAGGGCCTCATTTTATTTTTAAATGTTAGTTTGAGAATGTCTCAAAAAGAGTCTAGGATATTATAACCATAGGGCAACTTCCCAAAACCCTAAAATTAATGTTAACTCTTGAACCTAGACTACTACATTTTGTATATCCACATTTGCATGGGCTTAGGGCAGTTTTGATGAGGCTCATTTCAATCTTCAATTAGCCAATCATTCTAACAAACACACTCAGGTCAATATGATACTTGTCTTGAATGGCTTGTAGTGCATGTTACACTGTTGAAGCTACCTTAGATTCTATCTATGAGAATTTAAAGACCATTCATATTCGCTACATGTGCACTTGTGATTGTAATTGTATTGTAAAGTTCTTTTGTTACTTGTTACTTCAACAATGTTGTCTATGATTTCATGTATTTGCATTATGTTAGAGTTTGAGGATATGTAATCTTTCAATTAAGGTATTTTGCATGCATGCTTAGGATCACAAGAAGGTAATGGGCAAGAAGTTAGACTTCTCTAATAATATGCAAGTTGTGGAGAAAGAGGAGGTTGTAATCTAATGAATTGAAATGTTAATTTTATTTTAACATTTAAATATTATTTTTATATATAATTACTATATATAAATAAAATTATATTAAATCTAGTCTTATAATGTCCACAATCTTAACAATGTCAATTTGTTATTCTTTATTTTTCTTTTTTGGAACTTTAAAATTAAAATCTTATTTTCATTTGACGCTTGAGTTAATATTTGATGCATGCTGAGTATATTAAAAAGATGTCATTTTTCGAAGCATTTTATGTCACCATTAGTTTATATATGTAATATTTAAATATCCATGTATGGTTGTTGGCAAACATTTTTTTTTTTAACTTGCCTTTTGTATTTTTATTAAACAAATATTTGGTATATATTTGTGATGGGTATAAAGGTATGGATGGGAAGATTCTTGTAAATTTTATAATTTAAACGAGACACAAATATGAGTTTAAGTTTGAACACACCTTAGAGAGAGAGCATTTGTAAAGAGGAGCAAATATGTAATTTTAAATAAAAAATGGGAAAACACAAAATTTTAAAAGAAATAATAATAATAATAACATATTTATTCTAAGAAAATAATTGATTCTCCTTTATTTCTTCCGTGTTTTGCAATCCTTATCCTTATTCTCTAATCGTTGCCTAAATCCTCAGGAGTTCTTCGAATGAAATTCTATGGTAGATAACGACATCTATAGAGGAAATAATGAATTCTAGAGAGATCAATTTCTAAAAAATTCTTAAAAAGCGAAGGCTAGGGAATTTATAGAAGGAAAATTTAACAGTTATAAGAAGCTAAGATGGTTTTGACATGAAATTAATCTTTTAAATATTGATCTTGATAGAAATGGGTAGAAATATGTTTAAGACAGTGTTGGGATGTAGAATATTGAAATAAAAAAGAGTTTAAAGACATTTTGGAATAAAAATAGAGAGAAAGTTTCACGATGGAGACAATTTTAGAAGTACATGAGCCTGTCCATCAACTCATTCATGTACCTCTTGGTGACTTAAACATAAAATTTTGGAAGTATGCGACTATTGCACAAGCTTGTGCATTTGGTCACGTATGTCTCTATAACTTAAAGAAAAAAGAACTATGGAAGTGCACAGCCTATGTATGAGCTCGTGTATCAAATGGCGTACGTATTTTTGGCTTGAAATTTTGTATTTAAATGATACCACCAAATGTACTAGCATGTGCACTATTTTGTGATCTGTTTGGTCTGTTTAAGAGTTACACAACCCTTACACAGTCATGCACTTGCCCGTGCACATTATAGCCTTAAGAATTTATTTATCTTTTGAGATCTTGAAACCTAAATACTAGGTAGTAAAGGTGAGAGTTATAAAAATATAGATCATAGATAAGTTTATAAGCATACATTAATTTTGAATATCTTGATGATCATATATTATTCAAGCGGACCAACATTTAGGTATGTATATATCTTATTACTTATACTTGTTAAGATAATATCCTAAATTGACTAAATGAATATGTTTGCTTGTTGCATGTGTTTGGCAGTAATTAGTGAAGGGAGTACCAGTGATGTTAACATGACACGCTAATGATCATTGTGTGACATTGTCCCTATACGGAGTCACACTTAGAGGTGATTACAAGTAACCAGGTGATTTGGTATCTTATTTATTGGGGGGTATCCAATATTCGATGTTTTAGACTTATGGACTTATGAATATTTGAAGTACCCAACATATGTATGTATATATTATATATTAATGTGTTTGAGATGCTGACCTATCCCCATTATGTTTGATGAGCTTAAATTAAAGATATTAAATGATTGGTTGTTACATTATTATACGTTTGCGTGTGGGTCTATGTTGATGCTTGCTCATTCACTTGTGCTTGTGCTTTACGTGTACTAAGTTTCAACCTAACTCTTTTCATCTTTCATGTTCAGGTGGTGAACGTGTAGACTTTTATATCACTAGTCGCAACCGGTTAGTGGGCTTAGGATTACTGCTAACATTGAAGCCTTTCAGATGTAGAGTAGAGGACATATGATGATTTATGAAAAAAAGAGACCTTAGTAATATGCAATTGATTTGAATGGTAGTAGGTGTTTAATGTTTGTTATAGAGTAATATTATAGTCATAATGTATAAATCTTGTAACATTGGTAAAATGGATCTTTGTTTCATTAACCAATGGAATTCATATAAATATATGAGATGAAAGTTATATGGTTGTTTATTATGATAAGTACGTAATCAAACATTATTTGGAGTTATTAATATATGAGTTATTTTGGATTTATTTATGTCATAAATTGTGAGTTTCTAGTAAGATCCTAAACCTTATCGTGTTCACATTTTAGACATAAGTTGGTTGTAAATGACTCAAGATTTAGGCATTACAGAAAGAATTGGAGAAAAATAAAATAATATTGAATATAAGGAACTTACAGTCCCATCACTAGACTATAACACCACTAATGTTATATTTTGATTGTTTATAAGAAAAATTAGTGTAAACAAAATTTAATGGCTTCGATCACAGATGTGATAGATCTGGACAGTAATGATATGATGGGACCGATCTCATTATAACCATCACTGGGTCGTAGAATTTTCCTTGAATATATATGTTTAATTTGGTTTATATAAACTTCTACAAAAGCAAAAGTTATTTCTTTAACATGTGAGATTATTTTTTATCTTGTAATCATCTTTTTAATTTCTAGAATATTTTGTAATCTTATATTACTAACATCAAATTTTTTTTTAGTAAACAAATAGCAACTTTATGATTAAAGTTATATGTATTTGTATATAAAAAAATATACATCTAAACAAATCAAGTTAAAGACTTTGATACTCTTAGGTTTAATTATTATTTTGAGTTAAAAAATTTTCTTATTTAAAATTAAAATTCATTTCTTTTTTTAATTTTAACTTTGAAAAATAAATTGGTTGGTTTTTTTATCTTATTTAAAATATAAATTCTTATACTTTTTTTTTACATTAATTTTATCTTTGAAAATTAAATAAGGTAATTCTTAGGCATAGGAACTTGATGGTGAATCGAAGGTTCATAGAACTAGATTGAAACTATTGTTTCATGGGATAAAGTTAGATCAAGGCTTGTACATTAATTTTTTGGTAACTTAGTGTCCTATCTTTAGATTTTGGCAAATTAGTGCCCGTACTTTTAAAGTTTTTGTGTTCAATGCTTGTATTAATAATATTTTACAGACGTTCATTTTGATGACTGGACAATGGTAGACACTTAGCCAAAAATTGCTAAAATCTAAACACATAGTACTAAACTGCAAAAAAATTACAAAATATTAAAAGTATAAGCACTTGGTCTGTCATTGTTTTGTTATCAAAAGGAATGTTTATCAAATATTATTTAATAGAGGTACAAAATCGAATAGACTTTGAAAGTATGGGCGTTAATTTGCCAAAATTTATATATGACACTAAATTACCAAAAATTGAAAGTATAGGCATTGACATACTATTATCCCATTATTTCATGGTTTGGAATTTGTTTTTTGATTTCCTAACCTGGAAACTATTGGTTTGGGATCCAGTTTAATCCCGTTCCATCTCCTTACCAATGTCTACTTTAAAATAATGAGGTGCGATTATTCTAATGTATCTCCTTTGAAGATGATTTTTAATAATATACTATAGAACCCCTTATCTATTTATCCTTAGAAATAATATTTCAACTATCATATTAAAAAAATAATATCATAACACAACCAAATTATGTTTTTTTTCTCCTTTTATTGATAAAACCTTGTAGAGGATCATTTCGGTAATTGTGCTTTTAGCCCAATTTAATGCCACAAGTGGGCCTTTTGGGCTAGTAATAGGCTTAAAAGAACGAGTCCAATAAGAGATGCCGTAGGAGACTTAGCTTGGTAGTGTCATAACAGGGATTGTCGGACTGGTCTATTCTGTTCTCACCTAATTCGGCTTTCTTGTGCCTAAAAATCAGATTCTAAAAATGTCTTCCTAAGTTAATTTGAGCTTCGTTTAGCTAAATTAAGGCTTATTTGGACTAAAATAAGTTTTCATCCTTTTTTTTATATTGAAAATGGGCTTTTCTTATATAATAAAAGCCATCAAGCCTATTCCCAGCCCAGCCAGCCCACTTCTATAAGAAAAGAAGTCTTTAATCTCAACTGTCAGATCCTTATGAACGATCTAAAGGCTATATCAGCTTCCAACATCTATAAATAGGAGGCTGCTCTTCTCATTTGAGGAAATTTTGGCAATGTATTACTAAGATCGAGAGCAATATGGAAACTTTATTGAAATAACTCAAAACATTGTTGTCAAAATTGGCCCGGACCAGTCGATTCGACAGGAACCAACACTAATCAGGCCGGGTCTCACTTAAGACTCATTTTTATCAAACCAGTAAGACCTGGATTGACTGGTTGACTCGGATGGTCGAGTAGGGTTGAACTGGGAAACCCGAGAGGTCAAACTAGTTGACCTGAACTAAAAAAAAAAATAAAAAAACTAAAATTTAAATATTTATTCATACATTATTATAAATTTTAAAATATAATCATTATATCATTTTATTTAATAATTATTTGATCCAAATATAGATTTAATTGAGTGATATATATATTGGTCTTTCATAATTAAATTATCTCTCATATTTTTACTTTTTCGCGACGTCGGTTTGACCCCAGGTTGTACCTGGTTTGACCCTGACCCCTTAGCTTGTTCGGGTCAAACCCCATCCAGGTCTAACAACATTGCTCTAAAAAGATTAAAGCACTCATTATATGAAGAACGAGTAAAAAATAATCGAATCTATCTGATTTGATCTTCTTCATACTCGCACACTCGAGAAACCTAGGTTTGGTTTTCCTTTTCCCTTGCCTCTCTCTGTGATATCTTACACGTATCATCAGTTCAATGCTTCTCTCAGTTGACCCCTATGCTATCGCATGTGATCGATCACTGCAACAATCCCACCACGCAAGCATATATTTGGAATTATATCTCTTTATTAACTTTTGGCATATACACTATTTGAATGATTTGTTTTTTATTGACATTTGTATCGGTATCTATATCTATCCATTTCATATCACTTAGTCTGTTTAATCGATTTATGAGTAAAATGTCTGTTTTTTATCGATATCTGTTTTTAACAAATAGTCTATTTAAAACGATAAAAAGATGATGAAACAAACAGATTTTGTCGCTAGTAGAGAATTCGTTTTCAAAATCCCTCTTAAAAAGAACAAATTTTATCCTGGTTCTTTTTATAAGCTTATCGTAATCACTGTATTTTGACAATAAATCCTCGAGGATTTCAATCGTGATGTTTAATTTCATCTTCTTCTTTTTTTTCGCTAGAAATATTAATATAATTGCATCTCCTATATCATTTATATATACATTAAGAAAACTTCTAGCCAGTTTTTTAGGATCATTGTAATTTATTGCTACATACAAAATTTTCTTTCATAGCCAAAATCTTAAAATATTTTCGGAGAATTGCATATGATAGCGTCAACTGTATCTTCCCTTCTTCTCTTTGGTACTTAACGATTTTGTTCAAAATTTAGCATTTTGAAGCGTGGCATGTTTCATAGTGATTGATGAAATACTTCAAATGTATAATATAGAAGCTTTACTTTAATTTTTAATGTTAATAAACAAATTATGTTAAAGTTCCTTTATCTATGAGACTATGTTTTTACAAAAAGGTCCTTCAAACAAATTTTGTCATTTTATATAAGTCTGTTTCAATTATCTTCAAACTAGAGGGAATTGTTTTTTTTTTTTTTTTTCATTTTTCATTGATAAGCTTTTTACCTAAAGTTCTTCTCATCCCTTTTTCTTTTCTTTTCTTTTTTTTTTTTTTCAAGAAGGAAAAGTTTTCCAAATCCTTTCATTTTTTTCCTCCCCCTTAATAAAGATTGCGTAAATGAGTTGGAGCATGTGATGAGTAATCACATCATCATAATGTGGGACTTTCACATATATTTTATCAATTATAACTAATAATGATGATGATGATGATGATGATGAGGTGAGGCCATAGATGACGTACTTTTTGCTACTAATGGTCTAACTTATGCAAACATTTTTTAGAAATATTTTAAAATTTTTCCTTGACATGAATATACTCCAATTTTTAAAAATTAACAAATAAATCCTCAAAATTAATACAGTAAAAAAAAAAACTTATTAAAAGGTACTTTGACACACTCTACACTTTGTGCCAATACCTTTTTGTAAGCTAAAAAAAGCAAAGATTTTTTATATATTATCCATTTATAAATATTTATAGAGTTATTTGTAATTTCTAAATATTTGACAAGTATAATTATACTGAGATTACGATTTAAAGGTTATTTGTAATTTCTTCAAAATTTTATCCGACAATCTGAGAAACATATGCTGTGTTATTATGATAGGGTGGATGATTAATGATTGCTATTTTTATTTTTTTTTGAATTTTTTATTACTTATATCTAAAAAAGGCCACAAAAGTGGGAGAAAAAATGAAAAGAAGGCGAAGATGAATATAAACATGCCTTTATATCGCTTTCACGAGACAGCCGAACCGACACTCAAAACAGCATCGACGAGGTCCCAGTTGTCAATTATTGATGGAAGCTCGTAATGAAAGAAAAAAAGAACAAAAAGGGTCTGACTCCTGAAACAGCAAAGGGTCTAATGTCCCACGTTTACGTCGGAATCCTAGAAATATCAGGAACAGAGATACTAGACGTGTGATGTCCACCGGTAGAAATTTCGGGAACATTAGTGTTGTAGAGTAGAAGTTGTATGATGTTGAACTGCTTGTTTAGAGATGGTATTTCCATTTGTTTTTGACACCGTAAATTGTATATTTTTAAAGTAGAATTTAGTGGCTTATTCTATGATATTAAGTTTTTAATGTTCAGATCTTTACAAAGGTCTATCTTTTCTCTTTCCCCGACTCAATCATTTTGCTTCTTATAAAATATGAAATTCTTTTAATATTTTTAATTATTTTATTGAATGAGATACACTAGTAGCATATAGTTTAAGAATATTGTTAAATGTTTATTTCAAAGATCAAGGCTAAGCACATAAAGCAAATGTCATGAGTGAATTGAGATTTTTATCCCCAATTTTATGTTATAATGATATCTATACAAATGTATTAGTTGATGTTGCTCTTTTGTATTAGTACTACATTTAATTATTAATTCATAAATATTCCTTTTTTTAATGTCCAGATGATTTTATTGTACTCTTATGTAATGTAGATCCACACATCTCAACTTCTTTTTTTTTTTGGCTGGTCACATATCTCAACTTCACTTTACCGTCTCTCGATATTTCTTCTAATAAATTTTCATATGTCATCAAAATGCTTAGTCATCATAAACTTCTTAATGTAACTCCCTAATATAATTTCAGTAGTGGGGGTAGCTCGACATAAAACTGGATTTCTTACTTGGTTTAGGTTCGATTACTACCATAACCTTTCACTTGCCATGTCTCTCCTTGTCATCAACAAGAGGGTTGTATGACTCCATGAAGGCACTCCATCGATATCAATAGCAATATATTGATCCTTCATCATTCTCAAAAGATGTGATCAAGAGATTTAAAAAGGAAAAATGTCTAACTCCCTGCTAATTATGACCTAAAACACTACTTGAACCTATTCATTGTTTCTCGACATTGGTCCAACATCTTTGCCAAAGTGTTAAAGAATGCAAAACAAAATGAAATTTGGAGTAAAAAAATGCAAAAAGGTGAAATTACATGAAGTGGATGGATTATCTAAAAAAGATAAAGATGATGATTTGTTAGTTTTAAGAAGTGGATCATGGTGATCCTGAAAAGTCAAATTTCTTGGATTACCCACCAAATGGCTAGGGATTCTTAATGCAATAAAACACATGGCAGACATGTATAGATGTGATGTGCACATGACCAATTCACATCGATTCATGCCGCCCGTGGTGTTTCATAGTAGAATTGAAAAGGAAAATTCTTTCGTACAACAATCCTTCCAACAGATTTTTTACTTGGAATTGACAATGCGGTTAGAAGCTCGATCAATTCCCCTATGTGATGAACTCAACACACCACCACAAATCAATCTCCAAAATGCTTCACTTGTTGGCGGAGCCACATGCAAGCTAAAGTGCTTTCCACAAATATGGGCAACCCATTCAAACTAATCGGGCTCAAGTTGCCCAAGGCAAGGTCATCTCCATTTAGTTGATTACTTGCCAATTTTTCCACATCCAGCATCTTCATAACTAGCTTGAGAACCTTCTTTTAAGTTCACTCTATTGTGTGGCTCCTCACTAAGAGTTTTGTGGGTTGGGGGGGGACAACTATTGATGGGTATATTTAGATTTAAGATTTCTCAAGACATACACAACTTATTTAGGAGATAGGCAAGTCTATGATTCATTAACTAACCTTTAGGCCATACTTAGTTACTCGTGACTAAGGGTGTGTCACGGTACGGTTCGGTTCGGTTTGTATCCCGAACCGAACCGCACCATAATTGACGGTTCGGTTTTTTTTTTTAAATTCGAAACCTAACCATACGGTTCGGTTCGTAATTTTTTCGAACCGAAAAAAAACGGTTCGGTACGGGTTCGGTTTGCGGTCGAACCTTTTTTCATAAAAAAAATATATTCTATCAAAAAAGTTCAATTACATATTTCTTATCACTAATGCAAATATAAACAATAATATTTAAAAATTAATCATTTATCAAATAAACATGTAAAACTTATAGGAAGGAAAATATTATCCATTATAAAATTATAACTATGACTAGTCTCATTTTTTTAATTATCTTGAACTATAATGATATACTAGACTTTATCTCAATAGAAAGACATAAAATGTAATTCGTTGTATGCTTCTAACTAACATATTACCAATTATATAAATTAATAAGTAACTAAATAATAGAACTAAATTAATTAGTAAGACAAATGGAAAATAATATGTAGAAGTTAGAATACTAGAGGTTAAATTCTAAAATCTACCTTATTTATAGATACATAACAATTAAAACATATTATAAAAAAATCTAATTTTATTCTAATGAATAACACATATCGGGTAAGAAAATTTACAACAATTAATTTTTTTAAGTTAAAATACTAGAGTTTAAATTCTAAAATCTATTTTACTTATATATAACGTAACAATTGAAAGATAATGAAAAATCTAATTTTATTCTAATGACTAACACATATCTAAGTAAAAAATTTTAAAACAATTAATTTATTTTAAAAAATTAATTGTTTTTAAAATTTTGTGACATAGATATACCGTTAATAAAAAAATTAAGAGTAAAAATAATATTTTAATTTTTATATATAAAACGGTTCGGTTCGGTTCGAACCGTACGGTTCGGTTCATGGTCCCGAACCAAACCGCGAACCGCGAACCGTTTATCTTCAATGAACCGAACGCGACCGAACGTTTCAAAAAATAACGAAATTTCGGTTCGGTTCGATCCGGTTCGGTTCACGGTTCGGTCGGTTTTTTTTGCCCAGCCCTACTCGTGACAAGGCTAAGCAGACCAATGAGATGCTTGACCCACTTAGACACAACTATCCTCTTCGATAGCTGTCAATTGTCATTCTTCTATAAATATCTCGTTGGGATGTCATTCACGAACAATTTGATAAAATTTGGCCTAAACTCTTCTCTTTTGTCTACTCAACATCTCCTACACGGTATTAGCTAAAGTGTTAGAGCGAGTACATTGAACAAACTCCCTATGCCCACCGATCTATTCTTAATTTATGGACCCAAACACGAGTAGACCTAGACTAGATTAAATCTACTTTACAGGCATAATTAAGGTAACAACAACTCCTTAAGATAATTCTCTAGTATAATTTCCTTTTCAAAGTCTATTTTATTTTATAAATACCAAACACATAAAATAAGAGTCCCTCGCTTTAGTAATATAGATATTTCGCTTGCAATTTGCGTGTGAATCTATTACTTCATTGATAGCAGTAAAGAGTGTGAACACATTTTTTTTTTGTCTTCTTTGTTTTAAGTTTTCATTTATTTCATTGAAACAATTTTTAAAAATATTTAAAAAGAAAGATTCGAATAGAATGTTTCAACTAAAATTTTTCCCATATAGAACACCATTATCTCTAGCTAGACTCACACTTCTGTTGTTTTTTCGCATTAAATTGATAGGGCTAATATTATAAGATTTTTTATCATATTAATCTATACAATAATTTTGTATTTTAACTTAGAAGATTATAATATCAATGAAGTGAATCAAGAATTGAATTGGACCTTAACATATAGTTTTTTTTATTATGATTTGGGTAGAAAAAAATCTAACAAGTTTTGTGGTTTGATTCAACTTTAGGAGTTTGAGCAAAAACAAATCGCTTCTAATTGAAAAAAATAAAAAAAGCCACGTATTTAATTTAAATCCTCGAGACATTTCAATTTAATACTATTTGTTATCATATTTGTTAAGTCTCCTAGTTTAGTTTTGATGAAAACAAAACATGTATAAGTGTTTGCTAACAAAGTTATTAAGTATACAGCTTTTTAAGTGTAAAATATATGGGAAAACTAAATTGATCAATTACGGTTGATTAGAAGCTTTATAGAAGAAGTTCGTCAAAGAAAGATTCGACTCAGAGAGTAATTTAGAATCTATCTGGAAAGCTTGCCAAGAAATCTGCAATACTCACAAAGTAACTCAGAGAGTAAACTTGCTACACAAAAAAATCCGTAGAATCACGAGCACAGTATTACAGAACGAATTTTCTAAGGGTTCTTTATGGATTTGAAGACCCAGCTCCAAATTTGAATGTATTTAGGTAATACATTCAAATGTTTCATAATGTTGGTTAGCATATCCAAGGGGATTTGAATATCATTTTTTTTTTTAATCAAAGCCTATGGAAAAATTGAAGAACTCATGACAGTAAAATTAGATTTGTTCCAAAACTGATTACTTCAAGTATTTATGAATTAAGCTCGAGTTAATTGACGAAAATATGATTATTTGAAGCTCTAAAAGTCATTATAACAGCAGTTGTCAACCTTCTTAAGCTCGTTACGATTTGGATAAATAGAAAAAAGATATTATGCTACTTTTTAGGGATATGGAAGATACTCCAACAAGAACTGATCTGGACGTTGACAACAAATTTATTTTAAGGATAAACATTAATAAATTTCAAGATAAGTCTACAAGGCACGTGGCTTTTCAAATGCAACAACAGATTTGTTTTGATGATAAGATCAACCCATCTTTCAAAGCAAAAATTCAGGAACTACAAGATACATTAACAACCATATTTCCAAAATGAAATTTTCCGTCTTCTAGTTGTTATTCAATGAAGGATAAGTAAGGGAAGACCATTAGAGCAGATATATACACGTGAAGAGAAAAACAACGATAAGTGCTCTAAAATTTTCAAGAATCATTTTGCTACTGATCTAAACTCTGTTATTCACATTTTCTATTTGTTTGAGCTAAGAATTTGAGGAATTTTTAATTTCTTTGTTTCACAAGATATTGCGTACCTCATGTGTGATTGTAGAAGATGAGAGTGATATTTCTTGTTCTGTAGATCAAAAATAGCTTGAGTGAAGCTATATTGGCTGAGTAAGTGATTGAAGTCCATTGTATTTGGACAAGCTTATATTCTCATTTCTTTTACATATAGTGGAACATATCGATATGGAATATCGAATATCAAGTCTCTGGTTTGGAGCTGGAAGAGAGGAATGACGCTTGAGGCGAAACTCTATAAATCATTATGCAAACTTCTCTTTCTCTACTTTTTATTTTCAAGCATTTGATTACTTGTTGTGATTGTAAAGTAGATTCAAAGCCATACTTTGTCTATAATTAATTAGGGTAGTGTTTTAAAGTTTGGTAAAATCAAGATAAATTTTTGTTCTAGAAACCAATTCACTGTGCCCCCCCCCCCTTTCCCCCTTCTGGTTATTTTTTGGGACCAACAACATTTTACATCTCGTATCTCACGCTTTATCTTTTTAAATTTGCTCTTTATTATATATATAATCATCATCTTTCATCTTTTCAACAAGCTCACTCACTTTAACTATCATTAAAGTATTATCAATTAGAGTCAGATTTTTTAAAAGGGCGTCAAACGAAACAAACCATATCTAGTCACATTTAAAGTAGTTCATTCAAAATCCTAAACTATTTATTAAGAATTAAATCAAACCATTTTAAATGTGGCTTTTGAACTAAAGAAACCGAACTATGATGACCTTAATCAAAATTGTAAAGCTAATGACACCTATTTAGTATCTTTAGTACTTTTGTGCAAGAAATTTATAATATCTAACTCTTGTACTCTTCTTAAATAGCCATAAGTAATTTTAATTAAACAAAAAATTATCAATATAATAATACACTATAGACATCAGCATTGTTTATAACAGAACCAAGTCCGGTTCTGGTTTTAGAAAATGGAGAACTTGGACTAGAGGGGCCGATTCAACTTGATTCCAAGAAAACCAACGGTTCTTAGTCCGGTTATAGAGCTGAAGAACCATTGAAGTTTTTTCCCCATCAATTTAATTTTTCTCATCTCATCAATTTTATTTTTTTGACATTGATATTGCTATGTTGTGTGTGTCTGTTTCTTTTCTTTTCTTTTTTTAATTTCCATTAAATTTCTGAAAGAGAGACTTTTTTTTTCCTTTTCTGCTAGAACCAAGGTGGAATCTCTAGTTCTACCCTTTAGCCAAGAATCATTGGAATCAGTAGTTCTACTCCGATTTTAGGACCAAACCAAGTCCACGTTACTCATAGTCCTGCAGTTTGCTAACACCATGCGGAATTTTTTTTCTTCCCTAAAATTTGAAAAACTCATTTGTCTTTCTTAATTTAAAATGGCTAGTGGCTACCACTAAATATACAAACATATACTAACACCACATTTGGTTTACTGGAATGGAATTGGTATTCCACATTTATGACCATGGAATATCTATTCCTTTATTTGGTTTGTAAAAATTATATCAAAAGAATATTTATTCCATATAATATGGAATCAATGAGAAATCCCCATTTACGTCACACCCCGAACCAAAGTCTAGATGTACCCAACCCCTCTACGGGCAATACTTCAGTATTACACAGAAGGTTATCCTTAAAAGCAACGTTTTATGTTGACCATTTTGTATAAGCATGCTTTAGAAACATTTACAAAGGCTATTCATTAAGAGTAGATCATCTATACATAAATTACATCATCATTACCACCCAAAATGGTACTTCAAAAGATTACAAGGTTCCTTTTTTTTTAAAACATCAAAGTAAACTCAGTATTTATTTTACAAACCATAGGCTCATAAGTAAATCTTTAACAAAAATATTACATTCAACTTGATAAAAAGCTTTTAACTAAGTTTTTGACAAAAACAAACATCACTAGGCCAAGGTTTATAGTCATCCCATTTATCGAAAAACTCTTCAAAATCTGTGACATATCCCATTTAATCATAAAACTAGTCTTCATTAACACCTGTAATAGAAAATGTGAATCGAAGGCCAGTACACAATAACACAAATAAATACGAAGTAACGCATGTATTTCGTCTAATACAATGCAATAACCATTAAGTTATATTCCAATAATTATGTGTAACAATCAACATTAGAGTATTCAAACTCCGATAACAAACCACTGAGAAGTTAGGAGTCTCGAATAACAGCAGCTACTCAGGAGTTGATATAAAACAGTTCGAATACTTATATCACCTATAGAAACATCTATAAAGATAATAATTTCATCTAGGGTTCACAGTCATTTAACATATTTACTTATCCTAATCCATAATATTGTCTAGTTCAACCAGTCTCATAAATGTAAACTAAATCATATTACTTTCATCTAGGCATAAGTAAATGTTCTATTGATATTGTTACTCCCATCGACTATTCGTTGAGCCACCTATAAAATATCATTGCATTATGATAAAGAGATAGTCCAAGCATCTAATTATCATGTTGACATCGTTAAGAGGGTTGTCACTCCTCATACCAAATTAAACGACACAAACACAAGCAATTCAAAAAAATTTTAGGCTAACTTTGTTTATAGTTATTTTAGCAATACCTATCCAAACAACCGATAATTAAGTTACTGCATACTAGATGAATTGATATATCTTGAAAATGATTTGTAGATAAACACAACTGAATAGAAGAATATGTTAAAATGAAATCAACTGATATAAGGTTTAACATCAAACCATAATTAATTACTAAGTCCTCGATTAATTATCAAACTTAAAATAAAAATTCATGTTAATATATAACTTAGTATACTTATACATATATCTATATACTATATAGCATAGGGGTATGGTTGTCCACTGGTATTTTTAAGTAGTACCTACAAATGTGGGGACCTGGATGACCACACGATTTATTTTAGTGGGGTCAAGAGTAATTTCCATGAAATGAACGGAGACGACATGGGGGGACCGCCTAGGATTCTGAATGTGACCACTGACCACTGTGGTCCTGCATTTACGTGCTTTGTATCTGTGATTTCATCTTTCATATTCAATGAGGAGAAAAAGGTGTATGTGGTGGGAAAGTAATTATGGAGTCAATCCAACTTTAAGGCTTTGGGACACCATTTAATCACCTCACATAAATTGCGGGTCAGTTTTGGTAACAGTAATCATTAGGTTTATCGTACTTTTTGTGACAGCCTTATCTAGAGTACTGAACACTCAACGGTCGTGATAATCTTAGTTCTCAACAGTAAGATGACCTGGCTACCTAAGACTGATTTGTTCAACTTTTGCTTCCATGTAGTCAGATCATTGTAGAACTTGAAATGGTCCGAAACACCTAATTGAATTTGATTTCAGCTTTATAATATTATGTGGGATAATGTCATAAATTATATATATATTTAAATTTTAAAAATATATAATTAAATAATTAAATTTTAAAATTAATTAATTTAATACTCAAAAAATTTTGATAAAAATATTGATATGTACAAAATGTTTTTTTAAATATCGAATCAATAAATTTTAAAGTTTAAATATAAAATTATATATTTTATGAAAATTCATATACCATTCATAGTATTAACTTTATTTAATTTGATAAGACAAAAATTTAAATTAAGTATAGTTGTTAGTTGAATTCGAGTTAAATTTAAATTTTAAAAGTATATTAATAAATTAAAAAGTAGGAAATCAAACCGACAAGAAATCATCAAGGTAATGGTAAAATATAGTTCAATTTTTCACCTTGTACACTCAAAAAGCTCTAAACAAAATAAAATAATAATAATAATAAAGATAGTAACCCTTTAATAAATTCAATCTTTTATTTTAAGTCAGTCTCGGAGTTATTTTTGTAATGGTTATTTACTTTATTTATAAACCAATTACAATTTACAAATATTTAAGTGGATTTTTCAAATGGTATTAGTATATAAGAGCAAATTGTTATATTATTAAATAAATAAATAAATTTAGAGGCTCCTTAGGTCATCATATAATCTCTCGAATTTACTGAGTATACAATCCATGTTTGTAGGCTCTAACTCCCATAGGCATGCTATAGAGACATTACTAGAGAGAAGAATAAAGGCTACGCCCTTATCTCAAGAATGTGACAAATCATTCCATAGAAAAGTAGTAAATCTTGACCCGTTGATTAAGTAGATTTTGGCATCTTGATCTGAAAGTTGTCTCTTAAGAATTATGCTGATCAACAACCTTGATAAATCACATGTGGACACCTCCTATGGTGGACAAAATTTTCAAAGTTCTTATTAAATCACTTTGTAAGATACTTGAATGTAATTGATAAAGACATAGGATGTTTAGGCTAATAAATTTGTTTTTTGTTCGTGATTCACGTCTAATGAATCCTCACAAGTCCCATCTATAGTTACTAATAATATGTTTTGGGGAACTTTCCATGTAATTATAAAATAGATAGTCGATTTAATTATTTGATCTTAAAATAAATATAGTAATTGATATATTAAATATTTTAACGGTAGGATCATGCTTAGATATGAGTATGAGCTGTTATATAATCAAGGAAAACAACCTTGTTAAAAATGATAATAGGTCCATAAAATTTTCTTATATTTTTCCCTCAATTGGTGCCAAATCTCAAATTAATAATAAACAAAAGATTTTGATAATTTTTATCCATGTTATAATGATGCTACAAGATATTAAAATTTAAATAAATTTAACCATCGATGATTCCAATAAAAAGGGAGGTTGAAATACATCTCTTAATAAGATTTGCAGCAATCGGTGCAAGAAGGGACAAGTATAAGTTGGCTTTTGAAGTTCAAGCTAAGTGTGGTTTTAAAATATTTTAATTTCAGCCAAATTTGGTTGGTTTTGACCGATTTCATTAATTTATCTATTCCTTGCCGAATGAGAACCAGATTCCAGCATAAACCACTGAGCTTGATTTAGTTTCCACTCTCAACTATGATGTCAACAAGCAGATCCAAGTTGTAGCACTCTCGTAATACGCAAGCTTTGAACTTTTCCCCGTTATTTTATTAGTTATAATATTTGAATAATTACTAAGTCTGTCTTATTATTCATCCCTAACCATTAATTAAAACATCTAAACTTGTATATCTAGTAGAAAGAACCAAAATTACAGCACTTTTATGACTCATGAAACTGGAATTCTATATTGTTTGTTTGACGATTTGGGGTTTTTGGTTACGTTTGGCTTTTAAAGCGAAATGTAGCATTTTGGACTTGCTTCCTTTCAATAATACAAAAAGAATGGAAAAACATATTAATACAACAAAATTTAAATCAAGAATAAATGTAAAATTTGGTTGTCAAATTCTTAACTGATCAATTTAATATTCAATAAACTTTTTATAACTCTCTTTGCTACTTTCCTAACAACCTTTACTCTCTTTGTTAATATGGAATATGATCAAATTGTGAACGAGTGTTGGTACCTCAACTTTGCTAATTTGTCAAATTAACTATTTTAAGTTTAAAAATATTGATTTACTACATATTTTGTAAATAACTGCTTGAATTTTATCAAATTTTACAATTAGCTACCTGAACTTCACTCATTTTTGCAATTAAGTACCTCATTTATGTACTCTGAATGAACTTGAAAAATTCATATATAGTAAATTGACACTTTTAAACTTTCGATCGTTAATTGCATAAATTGATAAAGTTCTGATACCAAATGTGACATTTACCTTTACAGTTTTATTATTTTCTCTAATGCCGTTTAGTACTAGTAGGTTGTCTTTCCTATATTAGTAAATGAAGCAAATATTAATAAGAAGGTAGTAAAACAGTTACAAAAGTTTAATTGGATATTATATTAATCATTTTAAAGTTCCGGTCTAAAACTGAATTTCGTGTGATTTTTTTTTTTTTTTTGGCAATTACAATGGGGAAGGGAGGATTTGAACATG
Source organism: Combretum micranthum (assembly GCA_024138025.1). Taxonomy (NCBI): domain Eukaryota; kingdom Viridiplantae; phylum Streptophyta; class Magnoliopsida; order Myrtales; family Combretaceae; genus Combretum; species Combretum micranthum. Next base: position 157,799 of record JAMXBD010002123.1, on the reverse strand, counting down.
GTGCCTCTCACTTGAGAGATCAGGAGAGATGTCATTAAATTACAATGCCATTGACAATTTCATGTGAAGTTTAAATATCAAATTTGACATTTTCCCTCATATTTAAATGAGAACTATCATGAAATTAGTTAAAAACTAATTTCAAAACTAATGAAGAGTAAGTTTGAGTATTCAAATCAACTAGATAAAATCCCACTATTAATTTAGATTATACTTATTAATAAAATTTAAAAATTTATTTAAACGATCATTAGGATGAACATATGGCCAAATATGTTCATTAAAATATACGTTTATTTGCTATTAAATTATATAAAATATAATACATTAAAAATTTTTCACAATTCAATATTTTTTTAATCAAACAATTTGTTTTTCTTTCCTCTCCTCTCTCTTCTCTCTCTCTCTCTCTCTCTCTCTCTGTGTCTCAGCTTTTTAATAATCCTAGTACAGATGAATGGCCTCGCAACTGGTTGCCCCTCCTTTCTAGATCTCTTCTCATCATTTATCTTTCAAATCCGCAGATCCATTGCTAATAATCTTGATATCCATAGATCTACCACTTTCAATATCATATCTCGGTTGTATATCGTTTTCTTATTTATTTCTTTAATGTTTCCACTACTACAAGTTATATCTACTAATTTTATTGGTTTGAGAATTGTGAAGATTAAGCAAATAATTTTTTCTTAGTATCATTTATAATAAGCATTTTTCATGTATTTATTATTTTTTCTTTTTTTGGTTTTCATCCTTTATATGGGATTATGCCAACCCTTTCATGGATTGAATATATATATATATATTATATATTTGATAGGTTTGATTCTCCTAGGAAAACAATTATATCCTCTACACAAGACATTTTGATTGTAGAAGAAATTTTTCCATTTGTCTGGTTGGGTCATTATATTCCAAACTCTTCGTTTGTTAGTTTTGTATCAATTTATGTAACTAGTTTTGTAGACAATGAAATATAGCCATTAGCTCACTCAGTCTCTTTAGCCCAAAAAACCTATAAGCCATGAAGGCCTATTGGCCCCTAAAGGCCCAATAGGAAAAGGCTTGTTACGACCCAACCTCAATGAAACTGATACCTCGGCTAAGTGTTGCGAGACTTGACTCCTTATTAAGGACTCAGCTCGGAATTTCTCCATTGGCTCATTAAGTCGCTGGGTCTTCTAGTTCGGCTTCAACCAAACTCAAACCCAAGCCATCACCTTGGGTCATCATCTCTGTTGATTAACAATACACATCCTAGTCATGACTAGGGGAACATCAATTACTTGGCCACACTCCTCGAACTCAAGTTCACCAGCTCGAATACCTTTTTTGGTACTTAGTACTGATCCTCATACCAACTGTCCTGGTATGATCCTAGAACCTTATAAATACCTCGCACCTCCACCAGGGAGGGGGGGACAAAAAAAAAGAAAGAATAGTAAGACACATAATATAGACAAAAAACATGATATCTGACATTCTGTATATTTAGATATTATACCTACTCACGGAATGACTTAAGCATTGGAGTGGCTCTGCTGGGCAACTCCCGACATCCCTCTAATCTCTCTTGGACTAGTTACAGGAATAATCTCTACCAGCCTAGAACTCACTCATGCAATATCTTGGTGCCGTCTATGGGAAATTAACCCTGAAACACCTGGCTCTTCTTTTCGAAAAAAACCCTCCAAAAACCCTGATCAACAAAACCACCCTTTTGATAATGTCGAAGCCATAACGAAGCAGGAATCAAGGTGATTCTGCTCCTTTACCACCCATACCGCACCATGTAGATGGTGAAGGTTCTAAAATGCCATGTAATGGTCCGATTGTCACACTTAAGTAAGACACCCAGCTCGGTTCCAATAGGAATCGCACCCTGGAAGAGATACGGACATGATGAGAAGACTATCAATCATAAAGGAGAGCTTCGCAGGCGAGCCTGGTCCGAAAGCTCCCTTAAGTAAGATGCCATTCGTGCTCAAAATCCAATTCGAAGTGCTCCCACGGGAGCTCGCCTCCCTACTCTAGAATCATATGACAGGACAGCGGACCCAGGAGACCATATCACCCAATTTCAATCCACTATGGTGATACATAATTTTTTCAGATGCCATACAGTGTAAGACTTTCCGCACCACCTTCCATGGTGCAACCATGGTCTAGTTCAACAAGCTTAGACCAAACACGGTGAGCTCCTTCCCGTAGCTCATCAACCTCTTTGTCGTGTACTTCATTGCAAGCAAACTACTGGAGAAGAACGCCTCTACCTCTACAAGGTGCAACAAAAGACAGGCGACTTGAGGGACTATTTGGCAAGGTTTGACAAAGCATGCCTAGAGATCCCGAATCTTAACCAAGGTGTAGCTTTAGAGGCCATCAAATACGGAGTTCTCGTCGAAAGCCCATTTTTCGACTCCTCTCCAAATGCCAGCTTATCATGTTTGAGCAAGTGAAGGAAAAATCCCAAAAGTATATAGCAAGAGGATACGAGGAACGTTCGAAGAGACGCTGAAATTCAGTCAAGCCAGGTTTGAGCTCAGGGCAATATCTCTTGGGAAAAAAACCAACAGAGAGACCACCATGACCTCAATTGGGTCAACAAAAATCGAGGTATCAAAGATGGCGATAAGTGGAGACTCTCCTCGATGTATGATGAATTCACTCCTCTTATACTACCCATCCATGACATATTCCTTGAGATAAGAAGCCAAGGTCTTCTATTGCTATAGCCCCAAATGAGACCAATCTCACAACGGAAGGATTCCAAAGAGTATTGCAAGTATCACCACAATCGTGGAAATGATAGGAGCAACTGTTGGCAACTCAAAGCGCGACGGATGCCATAAGGCGAGGATGGCTAGCAATATGTCGATCATGAGCACAAGTGGGAGCCCTTAGTCTAGAAACGAAGATTGATGAACACTGAGGAAAATGTCAGCTACCCAAGATCATGCAGGTCGCCTTGCTGGTTATGCCACGGCGAAATTAACACCATCATAGGGGGACCCATCACCTCAATGAAAGTCTGGCTGCCACCCAACACGTCTTGACTGGTAATGGCGTGGAACCAAAGAAGCGAAGGTTAACTATACCATTTCATTCTCCGACGAAGATTACGAACGTAATCCAGACTCCTCACCAAGATACCCTAGTTATCGCTGCTCGCATATCAGGATGGAAGGTCAAAAGGGTGCTAATCAACATCGGGAGTAACACGGACATACTCTTCAATTAGGTCCACAAACAGATGAAGCATGAGCTAAGACCGAAGTTGAGGCCATATGATCACGAGCTATATGGTTTCGACAAACTGACTTGTTAAGCCTTAGGGCATTATCACCTTACTCGTCGAGTTCGGAGAAGAGCTATACAACGCCAAGCATCTGGTAGATTTCCTTGTAGTAGATCGTTGGTCCCCCCACAACATCATATTAAGGAGAGGCATTCAATCGATATTCACCATGATCGTCTCCCAGCCTCACCTCAAAGCCAAGTTCCCCATCTTGGTAGGAGTAGGCGTATGCCATGGAGATCAGGAACAGTCCCGACAGCTGTACATCAAAGCTTTAAAAGGAGATTGTGTATGCACGATCAAAACAGAACAGGGGTATAAACCTCGAACCACGTAGTGAGCCAGCTAAGTTAGAGGAAGAGGATGCCTTCGATGATATCCTTAACCACACCGTCAATGTTAGGGCGACCCTCCACCCTGATGTGAAAGAAGATTTGATTGTCTTCCGAAGGCAAATAGGAATGTCTTTGCCCGATCACCAATCAACATGACGGGCATAAGCCCCAACATGATCATACACCAACTTAACATCAACATGACCCAAAGACCCGTATGATAAAAATTTGACAATTCGCCCCATAAAAGGTAGGCGGCCATAGAGTGAAGGTTAGAAAGTTGCTCCAAGCTGGGGTCATCAGGGAGGAAAGATACGCCACTTGGTTGGCCAACGTGGATTAGTCAAAAAATCCAGCGGCAAATGGCGAATGTGTGTGGATTACACAAACCTTAATAAAGCATGCCCGGAATGCTTTCCTTTGCCGAATTGACCAGCTCGTCGATAATACCTTGGGACATGAGCTGTTAAGCTTCTTGGACGCCTTCTCTGGCTATAACCAAATTAAAATGAAGGATGCCATATGAGGTCTATACCTCATTTGTTACGTCCTTTTGGCATATATTGCTACAAAATGATGCCCTTCAGGTTGAAGAATGCTAGAGCCACATTCTAAATGTTAGTCACCAAGATTTTCAAGCCTCAAATAGGTCGTAATATGAAAGTTGACATCGACGACATGATTGTGAAGAGTAGGCAACTTAAGGATCACCTACGTGACCTCTAAGAAAATTTTGACCGACTTCGTTCTACAATCTAAAGCTAAATCCTCAAAAGAGCACGTTTGGAGCATTGATAGGAAGGTTTTTGGGGTATGTGGTATCTCAAAGGGGCATCGAAGCAAATCCCAACAAAATTAATGCCATACTAACAACGAGCCCTCCTAAATCGATAAAGGAAGTATAACAACTTGCGGGTAGGATAAATGCACTGAGTAGGTTTCTCCTTAAAAGTGCGGGCCGATGCTTGGAATTCTTCAAGATCCTCAAAAAACCCGATAAGTTTAATGGATGGAAAAATCTCAGCAAGCGTTCGATGAGTTGAAACAATACCTGTCTTCACCATAAGTTCTGAAGACCTCGTCGAACAGTAAAACCTTATATCTTTACCTCGCGGTGAACGAACGAGCTCTGTCATCAATACTTACACGAGTTGAGGGAAGGAAACACCAGTTGATATACTATATCAGCCACATCCTCCAGGGTCCAGAACTAAGATACATCAAGGTAGAAAAGTTTGCTCTAGCAGTAGTAATATCCGCATGGCGCTTGTGCAATTACTTTCAGACGCACCAGGACATCGTGCTCACCGACGTACCTATAAGGATAGTCCTCCAAAAACCAGATGTATCAGGAAGAATAATGAAATATGCCATTGAGCTAAGCACTTACGACGTCCAATATCAACCTCGAGATGCCATTAAAGCACAAGTCTTGGTAGAATTCTTAACCGAATATATCGACTCCCAGTGCAGGAAGATAAAGGAAAACCCTAATAGACCCTCCATGTCGACGGCTCTTCCATGCAAGGAGGAAGCGGAGCTGGCTTTGTCTTAAAGGACCATATGGGATAAAGTTAAACTACACATTAAGGTTTGGATTCCCTGCAAGCAACAATGAAGCAGAATATGAGGCCTTATTAGTTAGGCTTAGACTCGCCACAGATATTGGAGTTAAAGCAGGGGTTAAAGTCAAAGCAGGGGACCTTAGGATCTTTTCCGACTCCTAACTCGCTGTCCAACAGGTTAAAGGCTTGTATGAGATCAATAATGAAGAGATGGCGGGATATTTGGAAGCAGTTTGGTCTCTCATGAGGAACTCACCCTTGTAGGACATAGTAAAGATACCGAGAACTAATAATGCTGACGCCGATAGACTTTCGAAACTAGCATCAATGATGTTCCCTGACCTCGGAAAAATTGAAGAAAGAATATTCATCAAATTCTTACTTGAGAAGTCTACAAAGGCACAGCCCCATGTGGTGCTTGACTTACAGCACGAGGTACTACCTTCAAGTTGGATGACACCGATTGAGAATTATCTCAAGGACAATACCCTCCCTTCGGACAACGTTGAAGCTAAAAGGTTGATGTGCCAAGCAAGTCAACTATACTTTCGCCAACGGGATTCTGTATAAAAGAGGTTTCGGTTTCCTCCTTCTTCGATGTTTGCAACCACAAGAGGCACAATGCATTCTCGAAGAACTCTATGCCGCGAATGCAGTAATCATGTAAAAGCTTAGCCACTACACACTTGAGTTGTATGAGCATGCTACTTTTGGCTAACCATGAAGGATGACGCAAAAAAATTCGTCCAAAGGTGTGAAAGATGCCAAAAAATAGCTCCCATCAGCCACACCCCGAGTTCCCACCCTCTCTGCCTAACCAGCTTGTAGTCATTTACCATGTGGGGATTGGACATACTTGGACCTTTCCTATTGTCTATAAGGTAAAGGAAGTTTATTACTGTTGGATGTGATTACTTCACTAAATGGGTAGAAATCGAAGCAACAGCAAAGGTCACAGACACGAATGTCTAATGCTTCATCTACATAACATCATTGTTAGATTCGGCGTGCCACACTTCATAGTCATGGATAACAGAAGACAATTCAGCTTTAAAAAAATCAAGGATTTTTGCACCAAATACGACATTACGCCTCGCTACACTTCCATCACACACCCACAAGCAAATGGTCAGGTTGAGGCAATAAATAAAAACATCATGCAAAGCCTCAAAGCTAGGGTAGACCGACAAAGTGGCACATGGGCAGATGAGTTACTGGGTATTTTATGGGGATACTGCACCACCTGATGCATCACCACTGACGAAATTCCCTTTCGCCTCGCCTTTCAATTCGAGGCTGTTTTTCCTATCGAATTGGAACTTTGCAGTATATGAGTAGCATCTTACGATGAATCAGTCAACAAGCCAAGCTCGACATCATTGAAGAAGCTTGAGACACGGTAAGCAAGCGGATTGCTGCATATCAACAACAAGTAGCACGATACTATGATAAGAAGGTCAAACACAAAATTTTCCTCTTCGAAAACCTCCTTTATGGAAAGTTAAAAGCAACGGGCTCAAAGGAAGCTCGTGGGAAGCTTGCCTTGAATTGGGAAGACTTAGTACGAGTAAAAGAAGTTTTGAGGATTGGAGCTTAAAAACTCAAAACACTAGAAGGCGAGCTCATCCCTAAAAATTGGAACGCTAACAATTAGAGAAAGTTCTTTGAATAGCCAGAAACAAAGTTATGTGTAAAATGTAAGATGAAAAACATTTACAAATGAAATCAAGTTTCTCCAAAAAGAGCATGCTATAATATTCAATAGAGGATCATGCGAGTCAAACGACCTCATAAGCTTGGGTAACTCTCTCTTAAGGGTAACTCTCCTAAAGAGCTCAGGTAACTCCCGTAAAGAGCTTGGGTAACTCCCTCCTAAGGGTGACTCCTTTCGTCAGCTTGGGTAACTCTCTTAAGGGTAATTCCCTTCGTCAGATCGGGTAACTCCCTAAAGTAACACCTTTTACCCACTTGAGCAGTCTCGAGAAGCATTCCCCCTATGTGACCAAGTGAGCATCTACTACAAAGAAAACGAGAAAAACATAAATGCAACTAACTAAACAAGAAGCCAAGATGGAAAATAATTACTCATTAATTGAGCTATTATCGTAGTCACCATAGCTAACCCCAAGAGTGAATGCCAACGACAACTTGGTTTAAAGAGCCACAAAAGAGAAACAAGACCCTAGACCAAATGGCCAAGACAGAAAGTGGTAGCAGGTGTTGGACAACACACCTACCCCACTACATGACTTCGATGACTGGTCTGCATAAATAGAGACTGCGAGACTTATGACTCATCTAAATGAGACAACAAGACTCCTCTGTTACCTTAACTACTGAAGCCCCCATGGGCTCGACCTCTCAAGCCATAGAAGCACACTGAAGTTAGCTCCCATGACTCTTAACGACCCCGCCAAGTGTATGATCAAAATAAGCCTTATGACATCGATATAAGCAAATAAGGATGTTGCTATAAGGAAATAACTCACACACATAGGGTGCTTATAGGGCAAAAAACTCTAAATAGACAAGGCATTCAATGCCACCAAACATTGAGGATCTAGAGCACATATCACCCTAATCGTTCGATTATGCATTGGGAATCCACAAACATGGAAAAGAAAAGTTTTTCTGACACACGTAATCCTCTCAACAGAACACCACTCATCCACTCGAGAAAGTCGTATCTGCAAACCTATAGTTAGCTTTGGAAAAACATGACAAAATATAGGCAAAATGACCCAATGAAGATAAGCTCAAGACGGCTAATCACGGATGACAAGGAAGCTAAGGGAAACTTCGACTATTTGATAAAAATGTAGACAACGAGAGAAAGAGACAACAATTCATTGATAAAGGAATGGTACATCAGCTCATATTACAGAAGCAAAAAAAAAAATCAAATCACTCGCCGAAGCTCCCAAAAATCTCCTCACTCGTAACGGGCTGAAGAACAGTATTGGCACCTCGATTGATTCTTCAACATGGCTGACCTTAACCTGTCTCTCACAATAAGCTTCACCTTCGCACCCAGCAACGACCTTAGAAGTCGCCAATAATAAAGTCTCCTAATTAGGTCCCTAATCAATGACCTCGGGGCCATCGATAGCCTCACCCTCTCCAGTCATAGAATCAACTGGGTCTTGGGTGCCAACGTAGCCGCCCAAAGCCGCGACTTGGATACCATCAGTGACCCTGGTCCCATTAGTGACCCCACTCATACAGCAACCTCAGTTTCACTACCCCGTTCGACTTCCTCGGCCTCAGCATCCTCCCCATCAAGATCTTTTTCCTCCGAAACCTCCCACAAGCAAGTGGCTAAAAACCCAAGATCCAAATAAAGGTACCTCTCCAATAGATCCGCCTGTATTAGCTTGGCAGTTTCTCGGACAAGCTTGACCCAGGTCCCCTTTCCATTCCTCACTTTTAAATAACTCGAATATTACGTGCTTTTTGGTTACCTCGATAATCAATTGACCACTTTTGTAACTTCTCAACATGATCTTACAAACAACAATGACACGTCAAGTCAAACAAAAGACATCAGAACAACGATGCATCACATAATGAAAAATGAAAATGGCATTACCTCCAGTCTCTCACAATTAAGCTTTAGCAATTACAAACTCTCTAGCAGTTTCTTTTTCTCCTGGATAGCAATTTCCAACTCTCTTCTCTGCTTCGCCATTACTGCTTCCATGTCATTCATTAAGCGAGAAAGCTTATCTAGCTTCTCCCTCACATGCCTCCATCTATTTTCCAAACTGCCGACAACTGTCTCGCTGCGCAATTGCCTCCTCTTTGCCTCACCCACCTCAGACTGAGTACGTGCAATTTTGTCTTCCATCTTGATGCGTAACCCATCGCGGTTGTCAATAAGAACCTTTAGCATGCTCTTTAGCTGCACCTTTTTCTACTTCATCTCGACGAGTTGTCTTTCCAGACTCGCTCTTTGAGCCTCTAGCTCTGATGTCCCCTATCTAAATAAATGGCACGCCAAAAAATACTACAAAAAAGACCACAACATACCACCCTGTGATTCTCCTTCAACAGCCGAACGGATTCGATGAAAGTTACCTGAGCCTACAAAAAAGGGGCAATGATTAGCATAGCTTGTTAAAGACAAATACATCCTGACTAACCTACGAAACAAAGACAACACCATTGTTTCCTCTTAAGTTTTTGGTGCGAAGAAATCCACAGTTGAATCAATTGAAGATAGCCCCTCATAGAATGTCCTCAACCTCTTCTTATCTTCCGGATGACTAACTTTGCTGAAGTAAGACCAATAAACTGTAATGTTTCTCCACTTCAAGGGCTTCCCCTAGACAAAATCGAGCGGAGCACCAGCGACACCCTTCCCAGGCTGACTCCCACGACCTCAGGTTAACGTCCGATCTCCTATGCCAGCATTACTATTGCTAGTAACCTCCCCAGACTGAGTAGGAACAACACCATCGTGAGCCGACGTAAGGGACTGTTGGGCCAAACCACGTCCTTCCTAAGACGGAGCCAAACGTAGCAGGCACACTACCATCACACTTGCCTCACGAATGTTAACGTTAGTTAAGGCATCCGCAAGCCCAACGACAGCACCATCTGTGGCGTCTCCAACTTCTACAACTACATCGTCAGCCCTATGCCCTTGCTCATCCACATCAATCAGGGGAAGCACATCAACGACCTTGGTAGCAACACCCTGGACCTCCTCAAGTTGCTTCTCAATTCTCGTTTCCTTCAATGACGGCCTCCTCCGCTTTTTTGAAGGACTGACAAGAACATCAACAACGTTAACTATAGGCATAACGAGTTCTACAAAATGAAAAATAACAATAAAAACACCTGTCTAGCAGAGCTCAATAGCTCGTACCCCTGGATCGCCAAAAAAAAAAAAAAAATCTCCCAAAGCTCTACTCATTAGGTGTTTTTTTTTTTCTTTTTTGGGTTTTGGTAGGGGGTGGGGAGGGTGGGTGAGAGAGAGAGGGAGAGGGAGAGAGAGAGACGGGTTAATTGCACGAATAACTACATCGTACCTCCATTTATAATCGGCCTTCCGCTCACAAAATTCCTCACGATGAGTGCAGTATCATACGGCTTCCCACCTCATGCTCTTAGGACACCCTCCAATACCGCCAGCTCGTTAGCATCATGTGCCATTAAGAGCTGAGGTTTCTCGAGGCAAAATGGGCTGGCACCACTCAACCTAGAAATCGAAACCCAGTGCACACCGTCCTCCAGCCTGACTATCCCGTTTCCAATCAAACCCACATGAGCTGGTGAAACCGGTAAAAAGCTGGGAACTCTTGGGATGTTTGGCTAAATACCCCCACCCCTCCAACGATCTTTTATAAAGAAAAAATTAGCGAAACAGGACTGAGGTGGGCGGCACCATGACACTGGGGCAAAGGGCTTCTAGGCCACAAGCATTTGCCAAACATTAGGCAACGGCTGAGTTGGGCATAAACAACGATGATTAAAAAACTCGTTTTGAAAAGGAGAGAAAGACATCCACAACCTCAATTCGAATGCCTTTTTATACAGGGCGAATTGATGTCTGGCGAGGAGACAAACGCGATCTAATCTCTTAGGCTTTACAATTACCTATTCTTGAGGAGCGTCGCGCATCTCCTCTTTGAACACGGCCTTGATGTCTTCTCGAGACAACTCACTGCGGATCCCATGTGGATGGACCTTCTTGAGGCCTTCACCTTGGTATGCCTCTAAATACAACGGGGCGACCTCAGTCCTTTGGAGGCCATAAGAAGGATACACGTCTACTAGGTGTCAGTACACCTCCCTAGCTAACTCAGCATAGGAAAGTGTACCGGAAGCACCTTGATGCCTTAAAACCTTGCCCGGCCTCTCCTAATGACCGCTGATAAAGCATGAGCCTCTGCTCTAGGACTTACGCCCATCACTCGACGCCGAACTACCTAACCTCGAAGCGATATCTCCCTCTTCTCTCCTTACCTCACGGGCAAACCGCTGAACTCTACCAATTGAGTCGTGTGAAGAAGACTGGGTGGAGGAAGTACCTGAACTCAACATTGCTAAAGGAACTCGAAAGACAACCATGGATAGAAGATAAGAACGGCGTCAAGAAAATCTCTCAGTGAAATGTGGAAAATGCTATCTAGGACTCATTATGAAAAACAAGTATTTATAGAGGAATGAAGAAGGAAAAAGCCTAGCCCCTCGAAACTCGTGAGCAGGCCTTAGGGCTTTGATGTCACATCTATGATCGCAACTATCAGAGTCAGAGGCAATTATTGCCTGGACCTTTCAAATTCATGAGTCCCCTTGGAACCTCAGATATTGCGAAGCGTTTTAGGTATAATACTCTATAAAAAAATCCAACAGTTCTCATGACGATATATCACTAACTAGGGGATGCAGCTCAAATGTAAAGAGCAACTCACCTCGAGATGAACTCCTTAAAGCCAATGACCTCGTTGGTATGCACTTTCTTCGCTCTTGCAACGAGAGTGGGGGGACAAATGTTGATAGTTAAATATAGCCATTAGCCCACTCGGTCTCTTGGGCCCAGAAAACCTATCAGCCCTGAAGGCCTATTAGCCCCTAAAGGCCCAATGGGAAGGGGGCACGTTAAGACCCGACCTTGATGAAGTTGACACCTCGCTAGGTGTTGGGGAATTTGAATCCTCATCGAAGACCCACCTTGGAATTTCTCTATTGGCTCATTAGATCATTGGGTCTCCTAGCTCGGTCTCAACTAAACTTGATCCTGGCTGTCATCTTGGGTCATCATCCTATCGATTAACAATACACATCCTACTCATGTTTTGTGACTGGGAGAACACCAACTGCTCGGCTACGCTCCTCGAAGTCAAGTCACCAACTCGGGTACCTTTTCCGTATTTAGTACCGATCCTTGTATTAGCTATCCTGGTATGATTCTGCAACCTTATAAATACTCCGCACCTCCACGGGGGGGGGGGGGGGGGGGGGGGGGGAAGGCAGGAAAAATGGAGAATAGTAAGACATACAATATAGACAAAAAAAAACATGATATTTGACAATTTGTTTGTTTAGACACTATAACCTACCCACGGATTGACTTAAGAATCGGAGTAGCTCCGTAGGGAAACTCCCGACGTCCCTCTAATCTCTCTTTGAGTGTTTGTAGGAGCAATCTCTACGAGTCTAGAATTCGCATGTGCAACAAGTGTAATCATTTGATAATAATGAAATTCCATCTTTATTAGAGGGGGAAAAAACCGATACTTCATGTAGAAACATCATAAACATGAAGGGTTAGTATTGCTTGAAGCTTACAAAATTACAATTATTATGGGTCTGTTTGGATGGTCTTTTTCATATGTATATATATATTTTTTTAAAATGATATGTGTAAATATATTTGATTTTTATATATATTTTATCTATATTTGATCTTTTGATGAGAATTATCAAATTTTATTTATTTATATCTATTTTTTTAATAAATAATTTATGAGAAAAACGTTTGAAAAAGCCATTTATATCTGCGCCAAACAAGCAGACTATTTAATTGCTATTGATCACTTGCGGTCCAGGACTGCTGTCACTTTCAAATTATACGAGCGAAGCGCTCCAAATGCAAAGCCTTGCATTATTTTGCAAGCGTGAAAAGACTGCAATTATCACTTTCACACAAAGAAGTGTCTTCAATAGTATTTTATCAAGTTATATATGGCAATAGATGAGCCAACAGCATACACATTATATGAGTAGTATTTGAATTATAGCTGGAAAACAAAAATTCAAGCAAAAATGAATTTCATGGAATAAATCAATTTATCCATACTTAGGTATATTATTGCACTGAAAATTTAAAAATAAGTTTATCATATATAAGAAACTATTAAAAATATATTAAAATAAAAAAAAATAATTTCTATACAAAAAAACCCATAAAAACAAAAAGAAAACACAACCGTATCACCGAAACTCCTTCAGCTTCTACTCTACTTCCACGCCACCTCATCCACATAGGATGCCTTTGGTTTGGAACAAGTTTGATATCAGTTTGACATTTATTTTATACCTATTTTAATTAGATTATTTGTTAAAAATAATACATAATAAAAATAAATATTTTTATTCAAAAATAATTTTATATATTATATATAAACAAAATATAAATACAAATAAAAAATACAATAGGGTATATACAATTATCACCTTCGCGGCCCATGTTTTCGCTTTCGGATTAATTTTGCATACGAAAGTGAAATAGAAATGTGCTAAAAAATTTCGGTCAATATCTTCGGCGATCTTTAACTTCTTCGGAGGTTTGGCATTATTAGTATTTAATCTAAACATTATTTCAAATATATTGTATTAGCACGTGGAGAGAGGCGAAACTAATACTATATATATAATAATAATTAGTTTTACAAATGGTCTCTGAGTCAGCAACTTATCACATCTGAAATCAAATCAACCGACTATTGTAATCCAATGCTCCTTTTTCTCCAAGATAAAAATTAAAAGGATAAAGCAAGACAAAGTTAATCTCGTGCATATGGTTATAAATTAAAAAAAAGAAAAAAAAGAACATGATTAAAGAATAAAAGAAAAATCTTAAATCTTAAGACAATCATGATTCACACCTCAAGAAAGCATACGGTCCGTAGAGGACCACACAAAAAACCGCTGTCCATCTTCACAAGGCTTCCTTGCATAAACTTGTAATCCAAAAGTACTTAACTTGTGCTCTTGCCCTAATCATGCCTTATTATACTATCGTGCTAAAAGCAACCAAAGAAAACCCACATAATTATTTATTAGTTTACGAAGAATCACAATACTTTCAAGTAGGGCTATAATGAGTCGTATTGAGACAATATAATACTGAGTTTGACTTTAAGCTTGACTCGAAATTTCAAAACTCGAGCTCGATTGAGTTTAAAATTTTAAGCTTAAGTTCATCTTAATGCAACACTACATAATTCCAAACTCGAATCGATTAAGCTTGGTTAAGTTCGATTTATTAACAAAATAATTTTAATTATAGTTAAGGTATTGTTAATACCCAAAACTCGATCAAATTCGATTAACCTTTATACTCTATTCAAGCTTGATTAGACTTGCAAGAGAATCAAGATAAAGATATGAAGCTTGAGCCCAGCTCTATAAACCACTCGAATATATTGAGTTCGGGTTCGATTTGACTATTCTTGGGTAGAAGTTAACCAAACATAGAGCTGACAGTGAATAGTTTGTGAGACAGCTTTGTTTATTTGCTACCCATACTCTCAAGTGACAGCTTAAAATATAAATGGATATACAAGTTAAAGAAAATGAAAAAGATTAAGAAGTGATTTACCTACACTAAATTGATATCTTAATTATATTCATTTTGTCTCTATTAGGTGTATGATTTGTATTTATATGAGTATTATGTGTTTGGTTTGTATTTATATGAAATCTGACCTATATTTAATTTGTATTTGTATGAAATATAATTTTACAGCGAATTTTCACTTAATCAACTCAATAGGAAGAGGTATACACGCACTTTATATTCATTTTTTTTTTTCTTATTCTTGTCAAACACCATATTGGGGTGGATGCTAAAAATAATGCTGAATAGATGGAAAAAGAAAATTCAAAACAAACAGACCCTAAAACGGTTAAAAAAAAAAAAGAAAATGTAAATATCAATAGGTAAATTGGAAGAAGCATTTTTCAATTAAAGATGAAGTTGCTTGAAAATATAACCTATCAAACTTGTATAATTAAGTTTCTGTAATCTTATCAATTTCGATTATTAAAATTTTATATTATATTAACTCTAATTCCATCATTCTAAAAGTAAGGTAATAATCGAACGGTTTCAATTACAGGATCTAGAAATTCCCATCAATTAAAAATATAAAGTCAACTAGTTTCGGGAGCCCTCATGAGTTGAGACTTGAGATTACCTTTTAGAGCTTCTACTTCAATTTAAGAAATATTTCTGGTCAAATAGCTAACCGTTTACCCTTTTTAAAAAAAAAAAATTTTAAATGCAACGTCACTTAACAAGTATCCTTATAACATTTGTCAATATAAAAACAAGTCTAGATCATCATATGTTATCAGTCATATATTCAAAAGGAGTTTCTTTCATAGTAAGAAAATGGTTCATTCATGGTGACCACCATATGGTCCATATCTACCCAAGTTGGCACCAAGGAGTAGCAAGATAATGTGGTCTTATCAACATCTCCACCACTTGATGACTCATTAAGAGTGATATAATCACTTTGAAGAATTAACAATGAGCAAGGACTTATCAAGGGGGAAATGAATAAATAAATGAAAAACACAAATACACATGTTATGTTTTACACCCATACATACTTACATTTGTCCATACATGGGTTACTATCAATTTGAATAATAAGAGATAATATGATTGGAAATTAATAGCAATTTTTTTATTTTATTTTGTGATTATAGTATTTTTTAAGAAGAAAATACTTTTCATAAATAGTAATAATTTTTTTTCTACTGAAGGGAAGGAATAGAGATTTTTATTTTTATTTCATTATATGAAATAGACATTTTTTATAATGAAATTTTTTACAAATCAAACGTGGAAATAGCTATTTTAAGACAATAAAGGTAGAATGCTAATTTTATCCCTATTGACCAAATGCCACACAAATTGCAAAACTTCTAAATCCAGTAAAGATTAGAATGCATAAAATCATTAGTTATGATAACATTATGTCTAATTATGAACTTATAAAATTGTATATCTAAATTTGTATTTTAAAAGTTTATACTTAAAATAATTTTAAAATTTATTATAAGAATCTTCATGAAATTATAGAATGAAGCTGGGAAGTTAGTAACCTTGCATGGGATGCATATTGAATCAACCCCTGGAGAAAGCAACAAGGATATTTTACAATCTAATATATTAGAAAAAAAATTCTATGATTTATCTTCTTTTTTTTCTGTGACTAGTTGCATAAATTATTAAAGGGCTCAAATTATTAGGGTTGCACTAGATTGAGGGTGCTCCGTTTCCTAAAGTAGAGACTGGAAGTCATCGAATTTTATTTTAATAAAAAAGGGTAAAATTTAACGAACAACGGGCTAACCCTTGGCATGCTCGTCAATCCGAGTAGAATGTGGATATGTTAGTAATCCACCAGTTGTTATTCCAAAACACAGCCCGTCCCTATCTGGACTGTCCATATACAACCTAGAGACTAGGTAGATCCGCACCCACTGCCAGGTCCAGTTATTCTTAATTAAACCTTACCAAATCCACGTGTCAGCTTCCCATTCCCTAATATCCTCTATTAAGAAAACTAAACCTCCATTAAAAACTTAAAACACATATTAAATATTCCACACTCTTCAACTACATTTCAAACCAAGACGGAAAAAACGCACACACATACATACGCAGATATATACACACACCTTATCATCCTTTCTATAAATCTTCCTCAGCACGCTCCCCGAGACATCTCTAGAAGGGAAATCCTTTACTTATTCATCCTTCGCCGGAAAAGTCTCCCTCCGGCCACCACCATGGCGGCGGAATTCGCGCGCTCCGTTGAGTGCGGGCTCTCCCTCTCGAAACGCATCTACTACGGTAAAGGCATCAAGCCTCCGGCGCTTGTTCCGGGGATGACGAGGTCGGAGGATAGTCATCTCCCTACGGCTCCGATGGTTTACGCGATGGTTTACGATCCGGCGGCTGTGGATAATCCCGATGTTCCGAGCTACCAGCCTTACGTTCATGGACGGTGCGATCCGCCGGCGTTGATACCGCTGCAAATGCACGGAGTGACGATGGAGATTGAGTGTTATCTGGATACGCGGTTGTTACGGTCGCCGGAATATGGCGGCTCCACTGTGTTATGTCCAGTAGGAAGTGCGACTGTCGGATTGCCATACCGACCGGAGAACAGGTAGAGGATACAGTGTCGTAATATTTTATTAATTTGTTATGAATAAGTTTTATTTATTTATTTATTTTCTTAATTATTATGAAATGTTTACATAAAAAATAATTTCTTTTTCTTTTGATTTTTTTTAAACAACGTGTTTTTGCCTTTTTGGTTACCATCTTTCTATATAAATTATTTCTGCTGCTTAGGTGTACAATAATAATTGAGGCGAGATTATGCTAATTACTCATAATTATGGGCCTACAGTAGGAGAAATTCAACTAAACTATGTTACTTGGCAAATAATTTGCATTTATCTGAATATATCTTTGATATTATGTGTTTTATATTTATCCACCTATTCAACAAGGTCTTTTTTTATAATTATGACATAATTATGAGCAATATAACATTCTTAATACAAAATAATTACTATGATTGAATCGTAAAAAAGTTTTATATGGTTAAAATCTTATTTTCCGTAGACAGTAACTAAAAAGGAAAAGATAAGGAGAAAAAGTTTATATGAATGGAATAAATCCAAGTTGGTCGGTTGGTGGTTGGAAAAGATTTTATTACTTTACACGCAGTCTTAAATTAAATGATAGGCGATTTGGCATGTTTAGTGATTAATTCATAAAAATTTCTATATTCACGTGCTAATCGGTGCATTAGTTTTTTCATAGAAAATGAACTTGTCCACGGTCCAAAATTAACTTACGTAACTTTAATAGTTTCCAACTTTTGAGGGTATGAAGTGCTTTTGGAATTGAATAGTGGTTTTATGATTGTCTTTTCATGTTTTGATTTGCCACAACGTAATGTCCGGTTTCTTATGTGGCATCAAGAAGTTCAATCATCGTAATACGGACAATTGGAATGAACCGCGGAATTCGTATATAAATTTTATAAAACTATCTCCATAGCAGAATTAGTAAATTATATGAAAGGTTATAAATAATTTTGTGATCTTTTGAATGATTCATTTATGGTCACGAGTTTATGAAAGTGAGTCAATTAAAATAATTATTGACATGTGTTAAAACGTGATTGATTTTTTGAATTATTTCTGCAAATATTGTGATATTAAATAAAGTATTTAAAATATTGTGATCTTAAATAAATTTATTTTAAATGTTATGATCTTTCGGTGTAATTTACTCATAAAAGAATTATACAGTATTTAGATGCCATTAATCTGTTTTTATTGGTTTTTTTTTTTTATGTGTTTTGTCAGCATTACATGTATTATATTTTGACGTGCTTCAATGAATCAAATTCAATCCTTTTATTAAAAACAATAATTTTATGTAATATATCATACTTAGTGAGTTTTTTATTGGTTAAATGATGCTTTAGTTTGTAATTTTGCGGAATCATTCATTGTAATTGATATGAATTGCCATTTACTATACTATAGATTTAATTCCTTTTCAACCATTATCATCATTAACACTTAAGCAGTAGTCAGTAATTATTGGCCTGAATTGACAATGGGCCCAGTGATCATAATGTTTCCACATACTGACGCATGATGTTGATAGATGTAAATTTAAAATCGTCCTTTGCTTTATTCTGTTTAGACTTTTGAAGGGAATAGAACTTCTGTTACTATTTTCACATGTGTGGACTTTGAAAATAATAGAGCTTTTGTTACTATTTTCATATGTGTCTCCATTTTATATAAAATAATTTCAATAAGACCGTAGAATAAGCTTAATTCTTGCATTATTTGTTCATTTTTTTTTTCCTTTAATTACAAGGACTTGCATGCTGTGAAACGATTGTGCTGCCAAGCAAAAGAAATATTTTATATTTTTATACATATTTATATTATTAAAGAAAGTAGGGATTTAGTATCTTTTATAAAGTTTTTATAAATATCTATATGATAAGAAAAAAATATGAAAGAACTGAACTAAAGACAAAAGGGTATGTAGAATTTTTTTTAAAGTTATTTTATAAATACATGTGTCTACTATAACTATTATATTTTAGGTTAAAAAACACAGACGCTTCATATTTTCACTCAAATCTTACGGGTTTAGCATGAATAATTTTATAGAGAGTTGGTTGGGTAATTGGTTGACTAGTTACAACCCGTGGATTTTTAGGGATATTTCTATATGTAATTTGAAAAATTCTATGGTTACTGCATTTTTTTAACTCAACTCATCTTGTTGATTGTTTAATGGTTTAGATTCATATACAACCGTGATCGCAGCACTGAATATTTAATATACTACTTACTATAATTACTTTAATAATAAGATAATCGGAGAATTTCTTTTAAAAGGTATCAATAAAAAAATGTAATATTTCATAAATTTATAATATAATAGATAAGATTCATTTGAGGTTTTAAGTACACGTGTGAATGCTTATCCAGAAAATAATGCGAGAATTTTGACAAAATCATGGGTTGTAAGTCAACAGGATCTCTTATTTTCCACACGATTGGCATCTGTGTTGATAAATAACATGTGGATAGATTATGGTCCACAATTTTTAACAAATTTGTGACATATAAGAAATGGGGCCTGATTACATGTGGAGCGTGTTTATATGTTTTATATCCTCAATAGATGGTGTCTCCGTCTACCTATATATTTGTCACTGATGTGATGTATAAAGATATGGACAAATGCAGAATGAGGAAAAAAGAGCATCCAATGACCTCACTAGTGTCCCATAATTGTGTCTAGGAAAAAACATGAAGCACACATCACACATGATTCTAAGTTTCTAACCAACAACTAAGTTGGCCAAAAAATGAAAGCTTACAGGGTAATGGATTAGTGAATTCCTGTAGACATACTATGATATATAAAATCTGGTTTATACTTGATAATCATACTGGCTCTCGGGTATTAGTTGATCTGATCATCCTGAAAATCAGACATTCTAATTGAAGACATCAGAATGTTACGTTTTCGATTTGAGCGACAAATTTTCCATACCAACTTGCAAAACTCCTTAGAGTAGATTTAGAGAAGAAAAGTTAGGTTTCCTGAACATTTGGATATTATGCCATAGTTGTACTTCAATGGCATCTTGTTTTTTAACAGCATCCATAAATTACTCCGAAGTGTACTGGCTGTGTGTAATGCTGCGATAATTCATGATATTGCGTTCTTAGCACTGAAAAACAAATTGCCACTCATCTACCTAATGGAAACAATCTCTTTAATATTATTGTTATTGGATAAAACGTGATGAACTTTGTCATTTGGGATTCAAGCTTAATCCGTTCTGTCCTCGAATGAAGAGTGTTTGTGAAACGCATTGCAACAAGCTCCAATTATGTCTCACAACTGCATCATTCCTGTTCATCGCGAGATTTTCTTGGCCATGCAGATTGTGCACAATTTTGATGTTCTTATTCTCTTTTCTTCCTTTGTTAACTTCTCAAGGAAAGCCTGATGTGGCTAACAGGGTTTGCTTCTAGGTGTCGAGGTTGATGTCCCTGGAAAACTGTATAATAGCCAACTGATAAATGTGGAAGATATGAAAGACAATCCAGAAGCCGCCAAAGCAAAAGATGGATCTATTTTGAAATTTCAAACCTTTACCTGAGAGTTCCACAGGTGCTTATATGGATTTCGATCTGTGATTCATGGAGATTTGGTTGAATTTTTCAGTTGGAAAGTTATGATGTTAGCATTCTCTGCCTTGTTTCTTTTATAGATCTCTGGAGGTTCAACCCTATCTATCAGAGCCAGGTGGTCTCAGAAATTGTTGTATCGAGAGAATGAGTTTTGTCTAAGTGTACCATTTAGTTTCCCTGCATGTGTCTATCCTGTTGTCAAGAAAAAGTTTCAGAAGGAGAAGATTCAGTTGAATGTCAACTTTGGTACCGGTACAGAAGTTATATGCAGAAGTGCTACCCACCCTTTGAAGGTACATGGGTCAGTCAATATGAACTTGCATTTGAATGATTGTGCACATCATTTCTTGTGAAGAAATATGGTTAAATGATTACAATTGTGCAGGAAGTGATGCGGGAGGCTGGCAAATTGGGTTTTATGTATGAGGCAGAGGCTAAAACATGGTCAGGAAATGATTTCCAATTTTGTTTTTCAGTAAGACCTCTCTTCTTACTGTATTCTGCTGCATCTTTTTATCTTGATCTCCTCTTTTTTCATTCTCCTTTTAACAAGGGCATTTGAGAGGTTAAAAACTCTAGGAGTTGTTGGAATTATAATTTCGCATCCAAGTTTATATATCTATTATTTACTCTTCTTTTTTATTTTCATTACATTCCTTGTAGCGTTAATGCTAGGGTTTAACAGGCCATGCCAAAGTGGCAGACTTTATCCATGAGAGATTGATATGACATGGTCCGAAGAGAAATTATAATCCTGCTAGGGTTTTGATCTTCTGAGCATTCAGAAGTTTATTAAGCTTAATTAAGTACTAATTGATGTTGAGATTTAATAAGTTACATATAGGAATTTTCTCAGGGTTTGATTTTGCACTCAGCCTGAACTCTAGGATTTTGGTGCTATTACTGTGTTTTTCTGTTTTCGTAGTATTGTCCTTTGTTTTGAAGGCAGTCTTCATGTTGCTCATCTCTGTCTTATCTTTGATTGTATGATCTAATTTTAAATAAATTTGTCTGGATCTTTTTAAAGGTCTCCTTCCATGACATCTCTGGATATGTATTCTTGCAACAACCACCTTCATATGATTTCGATCAAAGAGAGAGTTTTCTTCTCTATCTTTACCCTGGGAAAGACCAGACAATGAAGGTACTTTATATTCCTTTATGCTGTAATTGTCTTTTCAATTCTGATGATCATTCATATAGGATTGTTGCCAATAAGATGTATAGTGCAGTTGGAACTGTGGAGCTAGTTTAAAAAATGACAATACATAGTCTGAAGTAACATTGTTGATTTGATGATTGCTGTTTTGAAAATCTTTTCAGATATGCTATATTAAGCGATGGTCAGATTTCGTCTAAAACACACTGCTTGAACATATTCTTGCACTTTTAAGCTCTTCTAAGAAAGACCTAATATGCTAAGAAGCAAACTTGGTTAACCACAAATTGATAACCGGGAATGGTGGAGGTGTTTGACACTGCTAGCCTGCCCAGAAAATTTCTAATGGTTGTACTAGATTCTTGTATCTGCTACCTGACCTGAGTTGGCATACTTCATTCAAAAGCTTTCTTGTGTTGCAACAGAGGTTTATGTCTGCTTGCCTTCAAATTGATAGGTTTTCAGAAGAGAAGTTGTGTATCTTATGGATATCAGTGGAAGTATGGAAGGAGACCTAATGACAAATGCAAAAAATGCTCTATTGGGGTCCATATCAAAGCTCAACCATCTAGATTCTTTTAACATAATCGCATTCAATGATGATATTCATGTGTTTTCATCATCTATGGAGCCAGTAACTGATGAAAAAATCTCAAATGCAACTGAATGGATCAACACTAACTTCATAGCAAATGGGGGCACAAATATCCTGCAACCCTTAGAAAAGGTCTGCATATGTTTTATCCTTGTAACATTATATTTTGTTCACATGCTTTATATCTGACATACCAACATAATTTGTGTTCTTTAGGCGATAAACTTATTAGCCGATGCTACTGATTCAATCCCTCTGATCTTCCTGCTTACTGATGGGAGTGTGGAAAATGAAAGGGAGATATGCAACAGAATGAGAGATCATTTGACAAAAGCCCTATCTCTTTTTCCTCGCATATATACTTTTGGCATAGGTAAACCTTTTTTGTTCAAGATCTGAGATTATCCATGGCCTTTTCTTGTCCTATATGCATTACATTGCTATATGTCTATGTATACCTTTTTATTTTCCTCTATGAGCTTTATTTCTCTGTTGAATGTTATTAGCATCAAATATGTTTTGAAGCTAGTTATGATTTTACTTCTCTTGTTAAATACTTAGTTGCCTTCACTTAATAAATAGAAGTACTAACTTATATTCTTAACTAAACTCGGACTATAATTTTTTCTTGTTCATGTTGAAAATAGCTCTACAACTAGATCTAGTCTTAGCTATATCATGGGATTATATTCATGATCTCTGACCTTTCACTTATAGACTAAACTTTAACTAGGCCTCAATTCAAGATACTCATGATTGATGACCCCCTTTCACTTATAGACTAAACTTTAACTAGGGCTCAATTGAAGATACTCATGATCTATGACCCCCTTTCACTTATAGGTCAAACTTTAACTAGGCCTCAATTCAAGTAGTTGACTAATTCAATGAAGGATAAATGGGGTGCAAGGATTCAAACACTTGATCTGCTGCTATATTGCCATATTAAGCTGAGCTTTACAACTGGCTGCTGACTTAGATGTTTAAGTCTATGGATTGATAGGCTTTTTATGTTTTATATAGAACAGATTACAATGAACTGATCTAATAATTTCAGTTTGGTAGATAGTTGTGCGTTTTTATATTTCATTCTTAAGCCATTCTTTCACTCCACACACCTAAAATCGTGCATCCATTGTAAGGGTCTGTCATCTTTTTGTTGTTTTGGCTTTATGTTTTTATCATTTTCAAATAAATTGTTTATAAAAAATGGATATCGATGAAAAACTGATATTTTTACTCATGAACTGATCAAATACTGATGAAGCAAATATAAATAATACAGAACTTGAAAAAATAGATCCTGAAATTGTGTTCATACTTCTCTGTTTATATTCTGTAAATGTGACTTATAAAGGGAAACTTTGAGGTCTTATGAGTTAGGCTAACACTTCTCTCTCTCTCTCTCTCTCTCTCTCTCTCTCTCTCTCTATTTAATTTTTTATTGTAGTGCATTAAATTACTTATAGGTATGCATATCCCAGGTACTTATTGTAATCATTACTTTCTCCAAATGCTTGCACAAATTGGAAGGGGTCGTTATGATGCTGCCTATGATGCAGGTAAGTCATATTGCCTATTATGTGTGTGTCGAGCCTTTATTATATTAGAGGTGTGAAGGCATCTTTAGTTCTGTAGTCCTAGAATACTGTCTGTTTTTTGCTTGCAAAGGTCCACGTCGATGTATGAGACATAACCTATTAGTTGGCAAGATGCTGCTTAGAGTATTCCTTAGCTGCCATGAAGCAATAATGGGGTTCTCAAGTAGGAACAGTCCTTATAGAAGGTCCTCATCATACTCAAGTTCCAGTACAAATAGAAACAATTTTATTACTAATAAATGTGTCACGTTAATAAGTGTACATAAGGCACTAGTTAAGGGCCTGTAATTGAAACTTTTCACGCCTTCCAGTATCAGTTGTACATTTTATGGAAAATTGGTGCATAATACGTTGGAAAGTTTCTTTTGTTTTTTTCAGCATCTTATCAAGTGGCCAGGGACATCAAAACTTATCTTAAATCAGTGATCAATAATGCATAGAGTACATACTGTGAAAGAATGCAAATAAAGTGAAGAGGTAACTAAGATTGGAATTCCTGTGAAGTTCTACATGACACAAGATGATCCAAAATCAAGTCTCACCCTTTTCCCCCCTTAATTAATTATTTCATACAATGAATTAATAATCCAGTTCAAATATGTGTAGGGTTATTGCAGCACTAAAATGTCATGTTAGGCGTTTTTACAATTAGCATAAGTTTTCAAATGTGCGAACAATGGTCCTATCATTTTCACGTTATATTATGTCTATAAGATGCCATGCAAAATTCTTATAATTATTAGAAACCATGGTGCAGATTGTTCCATTTGCAGATTTGAATTGGCACTATAAGGCCTGATTTGTAATTTACTCCCTTTCAAATTGATCAGAATCACTTGAATGTAGAATGCAAAGATATTTCGCCACTGCCTCGTCAATTATTGCTTCTGACATATACCTGGGTGCTGTGGAAAATCTTGAATCATTTGAGGTACATACTTCTATGCTAGCTAAGAATTCATTCTCTGACAGTTTAACTGACTACTGTTTTCTTAGCATGGGTTTCTTGCAATTGTCCTCTTTGTCATTTATTTGACTAAATTTTTATTGCAGCTGTTTCCCTCACATATGCCAGATCTTTCATTAGAAAGTCCAGTGGTCATCTCTGGAAAATACACTGGAAAGTTTCCTGAGCTTGCCAAAGTTGGTATTACTTTGGCAGATGGGAGCATTCAGACAATAGAATTACAAGTGCACCACATAAAGGACATGCCACTTGAAAAAGTAAGCATCAAGCCTTGGAAGCACTGCTTGTTAATTGCTGTGGTGACTAGATTACAGTAAATATAGTAGCATGAATTGTTACTTTTCACCTGTGAGTTTTGTGCTATTAAGTATGCCCACAATTTAGCTTGTGGTTATTAGGAAGCTGATCCCTCTTTTGTTTACTTTTTTCCTGCTTCAGCTGTTCATCATTACTATGCATTCCCGAAATTTTTTTTCCCTTTGTTGCTCCTTTGTGAAGGGATGGAGAGATTTATTCTCATGTTCTTGAAAAGGTCGCTGTATTTCACTAGTTAACGTATGCTTGTAGCGTTGGCAAAGATGGATTCTTGATGAGAATATTTGTCTCAATACCAACATTAAGTTCTTTTGGTAAATTTTATTCAGGTATATGCAAGGAGGCAAATTGACATTCTCACAGCACAGGCATGGTTGAGTGAAAGCAAACAGCTGGAGCAAAAGGTCCATTACTGACTAATGACTATATGTAACAAACTGTCAATTCTCTCACAGCATTAGAAATGTTGCATGTATGAAACGGTAAAGAGGGCCCAATCAGCCAAAATAAGAGTAATAACTATCTTTAAGTGAATGCAAATTGATTAGAAATAGATGCATATGCTCTTGCTTAAGTAGTACATGTTCTATTTGTGGGGAGAGGAAATCCATTGTATTGGGAGTCTTCATGCCACTAAATTACAAAGGTAGTGTTTTATAGGTTAAACAGATATGTTCATAACGTGGTGATATTGGAATGAGTATTTCGTTTTTGAAGCTAATGTGGTGATGTCATCACTGGAAGACTCTTGTCTAGCATATGGTGTATTCTCATGAAGTAGCCAATGTCACTTACTGGGATCAATTTTAGTAAACGGTGTTTTTTGAAACATTCCATACACAGCATTTATAACCCAAGTTTGGGTTGTGGTCTTGTTAATGTTTAGATTTTATTGTCATGTTGTGAAGTTGTGCTGCTTTAGGGGAATCCTGGAGGAGGGCAATTTCTAGTATTGTATCATGCAGTGCATAGCCCGAGCTCACATTCTCTTCTTTTCTGGAATGATAGGTTGCAAGGATGGCTATACAGTTCGGCATTCCATCTGAGCACACCTGCATGATCTTACTCGAAACTTCTATTGGAAAGACTACACCAGAATCAGCTCCTCTACAAGCGGTATGGACGTGCTCCTGTTGTGTACTATACCTGATATCATTTTGAGTTCCAGACTGTTGGATTGGATAAAAGTTCTAGTCCCATTCGTTTTGGTTTCTATCATAAGCTTTGATACTAGACAATTTGCTTCTTAACTACCAGACAAATCTTTAAAAACTTGTACAATGTGGCACGGGACAAATCAAGCTTTTTTTGAAAAACTCTAAACTAACTCTAATCTTACTATTGTTTTTCTTAAACTCAAGACTTTTTACTTAGCTTATATGGTGCTTATTGTATTATACACGGAAACAATTACATCTTGTGCAATAATGGATAAATGAAAATCCCTCTCTAATACCATGCACACCAAACCTGATAGAAAAAAAAAAAAAAAATTGTATAGTCTGGTATTTTTTATGCTGTATTGTCTGGTTTTGCTTGTCATCTCTAGATCTTGTATCGAAAACTACCTTAGAGAAAATTGTATCAATCACGCTTTTATGGGAATTTTTAGGGATGAACGTTTGTTTCTCTGCTGATTTTATTGTATAGGTATATGACAAAATCAAACTTTCAAAGAAGGCAGATCCTGTAGGCCAAAAGATTCTTTACTTAGGAAGTTTTGGCAAAGGGTTTGGTGATTTGACTGCAACGGGGAAGAACTTCCCACCAGGAGTAGAACAAAAGCCTCTGGATGCCACCCAAGTTCTGGTGAGTGCTGCCTCCAATTGTTGCAGCAGATTTATGGATCGTTGCTGCTGTATGTGTTTCATCAGATCCTGTTCATATCTAAATGATCAATGCACCATTGTTTTAACCCAGCTCTGCGCTGCCCTTTCTTGTGTTGAGTGCATTAACTGTTGCTTTGAGCTCTTTGACAATTGTACATGATGTAATAATTTTATAAGGTAAATTGAACATATAGTTACAATTTGCGTGTGCCACTTTTCTTTCGTCCTTTTTTATTTGCCTCATTGAACAGTGCTGCGTAAACTTTATTAAATAAAATGGGTAAAACATCTGTCTACCATTGTTTTAAAAAAGAACTACATAAATAGAAATTATATAAAAATAAATACTAAATTAGTATTTTTATATCGCATATTAAAGAAAAGATATAAAATTTTATAAATATATCGCATTTCAAAGGTGAGATACAATAATCTATTGTACAAAGTTGTAAAAAGTTGTGTATTGCATTATTCTCTATGTGGAAAGTACCGGTACTTTGTGTGTATTGTATACTACATTTAAAAAAAAGCTGGGATTGGTACTTGTAAATTTTTCTATATATATATGTGTGTAATTTTTTTTAAGAAAGATAGTAATCAAATAGTAAATCAAATAAAATATATATAAGTTTAAAAGCAATTATCATGCATTTGGCAAAATGATAAGTGTAAAAATAAATAAATAAATAAAAATAAAATAAACAAAAGATCTCAATCTCTCTCTCTCTTCTTTCATCACGCTATAAAGACTCAAAACTGCCATTCAATTCTAAAATACCAGCAGCCTGGGGAGAACTTTGTTCTTTTGATTTTTCATAGCATCTTTATTAAATATGCCACAGTTAAAAAATAAAGTGGGAATGTATGTGTGACCATTCTTTAATAGAGTGAAATACTTAGTCTTGCCAATTTGTGCATTTAATTATTTAAAAAAGATCATCAATTTATTATTTAAACTATGTTATTATTACAATTAATTATTTGAGTTTTGTCCAAATTTTTCAGTTAAATTTTACAATTAACCTGTCATTTAGGTTTCTTAAAAAAATTGGTAGTAATATGTTATTAAATGTTATTAAGATGAATAGGTTAAGAAACTTACTTTATTTTACTCTAGCAATGGCATACGAGCTTGGGCCTATCTGTCCAAACTTAATGTTTTTACCACAGATCTAAATACTTGATGTTTATGTTAGGATGTGAATATGGAAATGAATTGAATTATGCAAAAATATCACTTGGCATGAATAGTTACTTATTCTTTTATTGTTCTAGCCAAAAGTTCTATGGTGTTCACTTAAGGAGAATATTAATTTATTGTTCATTTAAGGAGAATATCAATTCATAATGAATTGATATTATGTAAAATGATGAATAGCAATTAATGTTCCTACACCTATGAATTATCATCCAATGTTTATTTATTAATTTTATCATAAATACTTATGTTTTAAAAATCACATATATAATTATCCTTTTGTTGTAATAAAGAGAAGGAGCATTATGATATTTTATCTTTTATTCCAATAATTACTTTGTTTTACTTTTTACACCAATTCAACATTGACATTACTATTATAACCCTATTACATTCTCATTCAATTAGAATTCTATTTCTTTCTATTCCATATAGCAAAGTGAATGAGCCATAAAGGTGAAAAATAGAAGAAAGCTACATAATAATTTTGTTGGAAAGCCTCGAGGGAGGTAAAAATTGTAATGTAAATAATTACAGACTCGCACTATGCATAGAAGAAAGGGAATTAAAATGAAACAAACATGTAAATGGGCTTGGACTTATGGGCATGGTTAATCATCACATAAGATTGAATGAGTGCGACCATGGTCCAGTTGTTGGCCATCTTGACCTACAATCAAAGATTGAAAACGTGTCTTTGGCTTTGTTGATCATGCTTTTTCTATATGCACTTTTTAAAACTCTTTTTAGTCTATTTAAAAATTCTTTTAAATGTGTAGATTTTAACCGGCTAGTGTATCAAGTGCTTGTGCAATAATAATATATCAGTAAGTACCGAGTTGAGTCCACAGGGATTGAAGACTAGCTATCAAATATATCAATCTAAATTGTAGCTAGGCAAATCAAAAGAAAATATTTTTAGGTTTTTGATTTAAGATCTACAAAAATTTAGGATTTTCAACACTTGTAATTGATTAGGTTATGAGCAACAGATCTGAACAATCAATCAATGTATGCTATTAATTAGAAATGCAATTTTAGATCCAAATTGTCAATGGGTTCAATATTTCAATCAATTAAACACCTGATAACCATTTCCTTTCCAAAGTAAGTAATTATCCTAAATTAACCAATCAATGCTCCCTATTCCTAGGAAAGTGATCAATCTACTAATTTTGTAAATTAACAAACCCTAACTTAAATTCAGTCCATATCCCAATGTGATCTATAATCTACATTAGATATTCACAAAAACGATTAGAAAAGAATTTTCTAGTTACAATCCTAATCTATCATGAATTCCAGATTCAATCCAAAATCTCTGATATGTTAAATAACATCAACAACTCGAATACAGACAATGAGTCAATCAACAATAGGGATCATCAATAAGATAATTCAAATCTACAACTCAAAACCCTAATTAATATAAAAAAGAAAAAGTATCAAACATCATCCAAAATCTGAATATGAGAGAAAGAACAAAAACCTTATCAAAATATCCCTGTTCTTGAAATCCAAATCCAAATGACGTTTTCCACTTAAATCCCGATGTGGAATTCGATATCAAATTACAAAGAAAAGCTAACTAGTGTTCAACCCTAATTTAGATCTAGGAGCAAAGGAGAGAACTTAGAATTTCATGCCTAGGGTTTCCTACATGAACAAATGGCAAAACAAGAAGATTTTAAATATGAAAGGTCACAGTGCACATAGGCTGCCAATACACCGACGACGTATGTTTGGATCTAGCCAGCATTGGAATGAAAAACCAAATCTGAGAGCACTCTGTGAATGTACACCAGCAGCTACGCCGTCTATGTTACTCTTCTAGTAGCTGGCGTTGAATTCTAAAAATGAAAGCTGGCTTGATTTTCTTCCTGTGCTAATAGTGTAGATGCCATTTTGCTTCTAATCATGAGCAAGGTTGGCTTAATGCCAACGTCGAAAAATTGCAGGATACCAATGCTGTCATGAATGCTGGTAGTGTTGCTTCAATCTTTTCGCCGGTGTTGAATTTCTTTGGTTAAGTTGGCGGTGTACTTTTCAATGATGACAGCCGGCCTTTCATTGTTTTATCTTCAAATTGACGAATCTTCTCAATTTGCTTGTGTTTATATGTATAAGTCCTTTAAGATTTGAAATAACAATTTAAGCACACTTAAGTACAATTCCTTGATTTTTGTAAAATTATAATAGATAAACATGATTTGTTCAGTGAAAATTTGAGTGAAATATGACTTTATCACTTTGCTTCATCTCAATTATTATGCTATTATTTATATACTTACTATATTTAATAGGAAAATTCCAAATTTTGGTACACAACCTTGCACGATTGATCAATTAGATATTTAATTATTTACTACCTCATCTATTGTTAACTGACATGGAAAACGTATTTTCTTAGTGTTAAACAAGGTTAAGGGAGATGGTGAAAAATTCAATAATAGGTATTTTCTTTCATGCCAATAAATAGATTTGATTAGGTATTATATTGACTACTTCAAAATTTAGGTACTATATTGAATTTTCATGTATAAATTGTGTTGATTTCTCTCTAAAGATGATTTTGATGATAACAAAAAGAATTAGATGATTTCTTACATATTTTATTTAGTGTGCAGTCTTAGATGTTAATGAGATAAAATTATATCATAAAGTATATCAGAAGGTTGGAAGTTTTACATTGAACAAAATTTGTATATCAGAAGGTTACTCAGAAGGTTCCAATGAGAATTGCAAGTATTTTTTATTCATCAGAGGAAACATCAGAAGGTTAATATATTTATTAGAATCACGTGTTTTCCAACTCAAATTTAATTTATGAAGACCTAGCTCCAATGTTGAGTATAATTTGGGTATTATGCTCAATGTGTTCCACAAAGTCGGTTCAAAATCCACAGGGATTAAAATTCGAACATATGTTCTTTTTGAAGTTCATAAACACATGTTGAAGAAGGACGACTCAGATTTGAATTCCAATTTACACAACAAATTACATTTGAGGAGAAAGTTAGTGTGCATAATATGAAGTACTTACAAAACACAATTAAGATTTTTATGGAATGTGTCCAGAGATTTTTTTAAACACAAAGAACGTGAAAGCGTGGATAAAGCAGAACAGTACCAGACAATGAAATTTTACAACTATGGATAAATTCAAGTCCGAATTTTCAGTATAAGATAAACATACAAGTTGTTAGATATTTGATTTATCTTTGAAGCTGGATTTCGAAGATTACCTCAAGAATTAAAAAAATTCAAAGTGAGTCAACAGTATGATAAACACAAGCTGATGTTGTGAGAATTTCGAGCAGATTTCACGCACAAAATCTGGGACAAGCTTATCCATCTCTTCTTCTAGCCGTTAGAGTAATTGGAATAAAACAATATACAAGACAGAACCATGGGACAATTACTTGCAACAGTGATCAAGATTTTTTTTCGTGAACAAAAACTGTCATAGTCTATTGTCAAATTTACTTGAGCGAATTCTTTTGAGGAAACTTAATTTTCCTCTTGATTTGATTTTACCTTTTAGTGTGAGTTGAGAGTTACAAGTAGGCTTAGTTGATTGATTGATTAGAGAATCAAGCTAAGTGAATTGTAGCCAAAGAGAATTGGCAAGAACTTCTTGTAACTTTTATTGATTTGATTGGATAGTGGAACACAACCGGTGTGGAATACCGGACCCTGGCTTGGAGCTGGAAGAGAGGATTGACGCAAGGCGGAACCTCTATAATTCGACTTTGCACTCTCTACTCCCTTATCTCTTTAAATTCGTGCAATTTTATTTGTTGTTCATAACTGTGATATATGCTCAGAAGTTGATCAGAGAGTAACTCACTTATATTCTTAATCAGAGAGTTAGTCAGAAGGTTTCTGGAGTAAAAAGTTTTGAATTGATATTTGATTTTTCGTGAGCTTAAGCAAATCATTTTGATCCGAATTATTGTTCAAAGTTTTTATTTGTTAAGTTTATTGTTTTAAGAAAGTTTCAAAGCCATTTTAGTTGAATAACCAAGTGGTGTGAAATTTATTCAAAATTTTTAAAAGTAAATTTTATAACCAATTCACCCCCCTCTTGGTTATCTTTTCGGGACCAACAATTGGTATCAGAGCAGTGTTCATATATTTTATTTGAGTGATCTTTTCAAATGGCTGAAAACAATATTGCTATTAACCGAGCTCCATATTTTGATGGAACAAACTATCTATATTGGAAAATGCGCATGTCTACTTATATAAAAGCTAATGACTATGGCTCTTGGCAGGTGATTGCTTTTGGAGATACACAAGTGACATTGACTGATGATGCCAGTTTCACTGATGAGGAACTAAAGCTCATTGAGAAGAATAATAAGGCTAAGAATCTCTTACTCACTACGATAGCTCCTTCTGAATTTTATTTAATTTCTTCTTGTGAAACTGCAAAAGACATTTGGGATACTTTGTCCAAAACTTATGAAGGAACTAATACTATTAAGAAACAAAGATTAATTCCTTGTTACAACAATATGAATTGTTCAAAATAAAACCTGATGAGAAAATAAAAGAAGCTTTTAATCGTTTTACTGCTGACAAATGAACTAACCTCTCTTGGAAAGAAAATGGATGATTCTGATTTAGTCAGGAAATACTCAGAATATTGCCAAAGTCATGGGATGCTAAAAAGACAGCAATTGAAGAAGCCCAAGACTTGAACAAGTTAACTCTCAGTCAACTAAGGGAGAAATTACTAGCTTATGAGTACACATTAACACAACTGAGGAAGCTGAAGGAAGTTCAAGGGCAATAGCATTCAAAGCAAGGAAAGTGATGAAACTGACTCCGATGATGATAACATTGAAGAAAGCGTCGATGCTTGCAAGAAGATTAAGCAAGTTCTTTAAAGGTAAGAAATTTAACAATTTTAATAAAACTAACAAGTTGAGTGCAGGAAGGAATTATAAAGAAAAGGAGGAAAAGAAAGAAAGAAAGGAGATCGTGTTTATGAATGCAAACAACCAGGTCACATCAAATATGAGTGTCCAATCTTGAAGAAGAAAATGAAGAAATTCAAGAAGAAAAGCTGCTATGATGGCCACGTGGAGTGATCTTGATGCATCAGAGAGTGAATCAGAGGATTCAAGTGAAAATGAAGAGGAAGCCAACTTATGCTTAATGGCAGCATCTGAGGTACACTCTGATTCCGATGAAGAAATAAATGAAAATGATATGTATTCTGAAATGAAAAAATTACTAAAGGCTCTTAAAAGGGCAGATCTTAAGATAACTAATTAGAAGTTGAGAATAAAGCTCCAAAGAATGAAAAAGATGTTATGGGAAAAACCA
Source organism: Combretum micranthum (assembly GCA_024138025.1). Taxonomy (NCBI): domain Eukaryota; kingdom Viridiplantae; phylum Streptophyta; class Magnoliopsida; order Myrtales; family Combretaceae; genus Combretum; species Combretum micranthum. The sequence goes on along the minus strand of JAMXBD010002123.1, from coordinate 124,093 downwards.
ATAAACTACTCATCGATGAAAACGATTTTTTGAAAAATGATAATGAGAAATTATTTGTCAAAACCGATGTTTTAAAGAAAGAAAATGAAGTTTTGAATACTGAAATCAAGAATTTTAAAAGTTGAGTAGAAGATCTATCTCAATCCATCAAGAACACGTTCAATAAATTTAATGAGAGTGATAAGAAACTGAAATATGCTAATTAGCAGTCAAAGATCTTCTTTTATAAAACATGGACTTAGATATGAAACTGGGAATTTGTCTAATAATTTGAAAAAGACGATTTTTGTTAAAGAAAACAACACTGGAAATGAGCAAGCTACTGTACAAACTGTTAAGAGTAAGAACAGTAACGATAGAAGGTACAACAGAAGGTATGTTCAACAAAGCTATCTTATAAGAAGGTATGACAGATGATACAGGTATGCATATAATGATTATCTAACACAAAATTATTATCAAAAGGAAATCAAAGTATCATAAACATATATGCATGTTCATTTTGTAATAGAAAAGGTCACATTGAAAAATATTGTTTCTACAAAAGAAACAAGCTCAGTACACATCAAGTTAAGAAACAAGATAAGACGAGCTTGACTTATCAAGGACCCAAGTTTGTTTGGGTTCCTAAAAAGGTTTGATCACCTTTTGTTCATTTTTACAGGAACAAGGAGCAAAAATAAAAGGAACATGGTACTTGGACAGTGGATGTTCAGCCACATGACTGGAGATGCTTCCTTGTTTACTAGCATAACTTGGAAAGAAAAAGGGTATGTGAGATTTGGTATGACAGCCGTGGTAAAATAATTGGAACAGGTACAATTGGTCATCCTCTATACATGATTGAAAATGTTTCTTTGGTTTAAGGATTAAAGCATAACCTTTTAAGGATAAGTCAATTAAGTGATAAAGGTTATCAAATGAATTTTGAGAAAAACAAATGTCTTGCATATAATACTAATGGGGTTAAATTGTTTGAAGGATTTAGAAAAAGAAATGTGTATTTAATTAAACCATCTGATATGAATGTTGAATATTGCTTTTTGACTATGAATGACAGCATTCATGTATGGCATAAGAAACTAGGCCATGTGAATTTTAATCATTTGGAAAAGTTATCTAAAAAGAATATTGTTGTTGGTTTACCCAAAATCAATATAAAGTATGATGTTAAATGTTCAACTTGTTTAAAGAATAAAATGGTCTCAATTTCACATAAAAGCATAAATTTGATTTCAACAAAAAGACCTCTTGAGCTTTTACATCTTGATTTATTTGGACCTATTAGAACATTAAGTCTAGGAGGAAGTAAATATGGTCTTGTAATAGTTGATGATTTTTCAAGATATACATGAATGTTCTTTTTAAAGCATAAATTAGATACTTTTGAAATCTTTCAAAAATTTGCTAAACAAATACAAAGTGAAAAGGGGTTTTCAATTATTTCTTTAAGAAATGATCATGGTACAGAATTTGATAATTCCTTATTTATTTCTTTTTGTGAAGAACATGGAATAAATCATAATTTTTCTGCACTATATACACCTAAGCAAAATGGAGTAGTTGAAAGAAAGAATAGAACAATACAAGAAATGACACGTTCTATGTTGAATGAAAGTGGAATAGCTGAATATTTTTTGGCTGAAGCTGTTGCAACTGCTTGTTATATCATGAATAGAGTATACATTAGACCTCATACTACAAAAACATCATATGAATTATTTCGTGGTAGAAAACCATCTATTTCATATTTTCATGTGTTTGGTTGTACATGCTTTGTGAAAATGAATGCACATAATTTTGGAAAGTTTGATGAAAGGTCGATGAAGCAATTTTTCTTGGTTATTCACAACATAGTAAAGCATATCGTGTTTTTAACAAAACAACAAAAATAGTTAAAGAATCTATCAATGTGCGTTTTATTGATGTAAAAGATGATTTTGATGATGATGATGTGCATACACATGTTAATAAAAATAATGGCATGAATTCTGAAACAAAATCAGAAAGTAAAACTGAAGAAATGCAAAAACTTGATACATCAGTAGGTAAGGCAGAAAGTAATCTGGAAAGAGATTTAAAAGCTAACACGTCAGAAGATAGGGCAGAAGGTAACCTGGAATTAAATATTAACAACCCTGAAAGTTCAAAAGCATGGAAATATAAATCTTCACATCCACCTAGCTTAATTATTGGTGATTTAGAATCTGGAACTAAAACTAGATCTAAATTACAAGATCTTGAAAATCATTTTGCTTTGATATCTGAAATAGAACCAAGTAACATAGATGAAGCATTAAATGATGAAAATTGGATAAATGCCATGCATGAAAACTAAATCAATTTCAAAGAAATAATGTTTGGAATTTAGTTCCTAGACCACAAGACAAAACTATCATATGAACTAAATGGGTTTATAAGAATAAATTGGATGAAAATGGTAAAATTGTTAAAAATAAAGCAAGACTTGTAGCTAAAGGATATTCTCAAGAAGAAGGAATAGATTATGATGAAACTTATGCACCGGTTGCTAGATTGGAAGCTATAAGATTATTGCTCGCTTATGCATGTTATAAAGATTTTAAATTGTTTCACATGGATGTAAAAAGTGCATTCTTGAATGGTTATATTAAAGAAGAAGTATATGTTGGACAACCACTTGGATTTGAGAATACATTTAAGCCTGATCATGTCTTTAAGTTGAGAAAAGCTTTGTATGGTTTGAAACAAGCACCAAGAGCTTGGTATGAGAGACTTAGTGAATATCTCATATCAAATGGCTATCAAAGAGGTACGATTGACACAACTTTATTTTTAAAATATTATAATGATGATATAATTGTTGTACAAATATGTTAATGACATAATATTTGGATCATCTAATGAACAATATTATCAAGAATTTGCAAAGCTTATGCAGGCTGAATTTGAAATGTCCATGATGGGAGAATTAAATTTCTTTTTGGGATTACAAATCAAACAATCAAAGGATAGATTTTCATTCATCAAGAGAAGTATACTAAACAAATTTTGAAAAAGTTTGGATTTGAGAACTCAAAAGAAGCTACTACACCAATGAGCTCATCTATATAAGGTTAGATATTGATTCTCAAGGTAAGAAGTTAATGAAAAATTATATAGAAGTTTAATTGGTTCTCTTTTGTATTTGACTGCATCTAGACCAGATATATTGTTTTCTGTATGTATTTGTGCAAGATTTCAAAGTAATCCAACTGAAACACGTTTAAAAGCTGTTAAAAGAATTTTCAAGTATATTGCTAATACTGCAAAATTAGGAATCTGGTATCCTAAAAGTGAAAATTTTGAATTAATTGGATACTCATATGCTGATTATACAGGATGCAAAATTGATAGAAAAAGCACTTATGGTACTTGTTAATTTTTAGGAAACAAACTGATTTCTTGATCTTCAAAGAAACTAATTCAATTGCTTTATCTACATCAGAAGCTGAATATGTTTCAATTGGAAACTGTTCTGCACAAATTCTTTGGATAAAACAACAATTACAAGATTTTAGATTAAAATATAAAAATATCTCAATTAAATGTGATAATACAAGTGCAATCAATTTAACAAAAAATCCTGTGCATCATTCTAGGACTCAACATATAGAAATTAGGCATCATTTATAAGGGATCATGTGAATAATGAAAATATTAATATAGAATTTGTTTCTACTGAAAATCAGTATGCTGATATTTTTACTAAACCATTGGATATAATGAGATTTGAATTTTTTAGAAATGAAATTGGAATATGTAATCCATTTTGAATTAAATTATTTATTCCATAATTTCCATAAAAATTTAAAATTAAATTGAATTTTTAAAAGTTTAAAATAAATAATTAAAAATTAAAAAAAATGGCGGCAATTTTATTGGGAACATGCAGGTAGTGTCTCTTCATTTCCTTCCCAAACGTCTCTCTTCATTTCTTTCTAAGTGCATAAATCAATTTTTTTTCATTCTCTCTGTTCTTGATCATCTTCCCCATTCGTGTCTTCAAAATTTTCTCACATCATATCTTGAAGAAAATCCAGTCGCTTAGCATCAAAAGGTTTCAAAACAAAACCTATAAAAGGAACAACATCAGTTGAGGATGATCCCTTTGATTCGGAAGAAACCCTCGAAACCCTAACTAAAGAAGGCAATCTGAGAGAAAAACGATCTAAAATAAAACATGATAAAGTTTCCCCGGAAAAAGAACAAGAAGCGGCCACAGTAGTTGAGAAATCGTCCTCAGAGGAACCGATTGCATCCTCTAAAACCCTCTCAGAGAGTAGTTCAAACTCTGTTTCTCCTGCTCCTCAACCTCCAAGGAAAAGAAAATTGGCTCAACGTTCAACCAGGAAGACTCTCCTAGCCAAAAAACAGAAAACCACATCAAGTAAGATTCCTGAATGTGCTTTTGTTGATTTTAAGTTTTTTAAGGAAAATGGCTTTTATTGGGAAGACTAGCGTAGTCGTATAGGATGCCAACACCTTTGTAATATTTCTGGTATGGTTGATGATTGGCTAATACAAGAGTTTTATGAGAATCTGATAGAGTTAGAAGACTCTAAGTTAAAAACGAAGGTGGCTGGGAAAGTTCTTACACTCAGTAGGAAAGATCTAATTGAGTGTTTTGAGATGAAAAATGACAAAGATGACAAAAGGATTTTGCAGTTTGAAAAGAAATCTTTGTATAGAGAACTAAATGATGGAGTGGGAAATTATGTTGAAAAGGATATATTTACCACAGATTTTGAGCTGTTGGTTCGGCTATTACATAAGATTGTAGTTGACTGCATTCTACCCAAGAATGGCAGTTCAACAACCATTTCAATAGAATTGTTCTTGCAATGAAAAAAGAACGTTAAAATTGATATGCCTAGCATGATTTTGAGGCATACGTGGAGGACTAGGAACAATAAACCTTATGGCAACCTATTGATGAAAATTTTCAAGTTTTAAAACCTCAGTAGACCCAAAGATTTTAAAATGCCCTTTGGTATAAAGAAAATTGGAGAAACAAACTTGAAAAAGATGGGAATACAAGTGGTTCAAAAGTTCTGGTTTTCTAAGGATGGATCATGGTATAGGGATCCTAAGTTTAACAAAGTTAATTTTGACTGGACGAGGATCCAAGCTATTGCTGAGGGGGAGCTACTTTTTGCAGCAGACAGTGGGTCAGAAGGTGGAGATTTGAAATAGGAAAAGGAACAAGTCTCCAAAAAGAAGGGGAAGGAGAAAATGCCTAGCAAAGTCAAGAAAAGGCATCATGTTCGAACTGGAGGAAAGTTTGAATTAAGGGAAGGAGGAAGAAATGAAGATGATAGTGACTCAAAGACTGAGTCAGAAGGTGTTGCTTTTGTTAAACCACCTGGAGAATCTTCTCGTTCTTCTCTTCGATCAACTGTTGTGAAGATCATAGATTAACATCTAGATGCAGTGAAGACAAATCTAACAAATTCAATTAGATTTTCTATCAGATATTCTTGATCACGATATACCTTCAACACCTGTTCAACCTTCATCTCTTGTTTTTCATACCTCTCCTGTACATCCTTCGAGTCCACAACATCAGACTTCACCCATGAAGGAAGTTGTACCAGAAGTTCAGGTTGATGAACTCGCTATCATTCCCTTTAACCAACTTGCTAACCCTGCTTCACAACCATCCATGAGGGAATATGAAGTTGTATCATCTGTTCTTAACTTTTTCAAGCAGCAAAGTTTGATTCCACAATAAATTTGTCCCACAATTCCTCAAAGGAAAAAGATGTAAGCTCGAAAATCTACCTTGAATTTTAAAATAAGAAAAAATGATCTGATATTTTTCTCTTAGGACTTTTTGAAAGACTTCTTTTATCATTTGGTCTGTAATAATTTTAGATACTATGTTTGTTTCGACTTTCTGATTTGATATGCATATTTCTGTTTTTCTTATTATATCTCTTTTGTGATGCTAACAAAAAGGGGGAGAAGAGAGATAACAAAATAATGTTATTGTTATTGATGTTGAGATTTATGAGTAATTGCTGAGATGTTTTACTGTTGCTGCATATATGCTAAAATCATTTGCTGATGCATATATCATGAAAATTTTGTTTTGTCTAAAAATTATTATTTTGTTCATGGGGTTTTATTGTCATCAACAAGGGGGAGAATGTTGATTTCTCTCTAAAGATGATTTTGATGATAACAAAAAGAATTAAATGATTTCTTACATATTTTATTTAGTGTGCAATCTTAGATGTTAATGAGATAAAATTATATTAGAAAGTATATCAGAAGTTGGAAGTTTTACATTGAACAAAATTTATATATCAGAAGGTTACTCAGAAGGTTCCAATGAGAATTGCAAGTATTTTTTATTCATCAGAGGAAACATCAGAAGGTTAATGTACTATATTAAGATCACGTGTTTTCCAACTCAGATTTAATTTATGAAGACCTAGCTCCAATGTTGAGTATAATTTGGATATTATGCTCAATATGTTCCACAAAGTCGGTTCAAAATCCACAGGGATTAAAATTCGAACATATGTTCTTTTTGAAGTTCATAAACACACTATTGAAGAAGGACGCTCAGATTTGAATTCCAATTTACACAATAAATTACATTTGAGGAGAAAGTTAGTGTGCATAATATGAAGTACTTACAAACACAATTAAGATTTTTATGGAATGTGTCCAGAGATTTTTTTTTTAAAATACGAAGAACATGAAAGCGTGGATAAAGCATGAATAGTACCAGACAATGAAATTTTACAACTATGGATAAATTCAAGTCCGAATTTTCAGTATAAGATAAACATACAAGTTGTTAGATATTTGATTTATCTTTTGAAGCTGGGATTTCGAAGATTACCTCAAGAATTAAAAAAAAAAAAATTCAAAGTGAGTCAACAGTATGATAAACACAAGCTGATGTTGTGAGAATTTCGAGCAGATTTCACGCACAAAAATCTGGGACAAGCTTATCCATCTCTTCTTCTAGCCGTTAGAGTAATTAGAATAAAAAGATAATATACAAGACAGAACCATGGGACAATTACTTGCAACAGTGATCAAGATTTTTTTTCGTGAACAAAAACTATCATAGTCTATTGTCAAATTTACTTGAGCGAATTCTTTTGAGGAAACTTATTTTTATCCCTCTTGATTTGATTTTACCTTTTAGTGTGAGTTGAGAGTTACAAGTAGGCTTAGTTGATTGATTGATTAAGAGAATCAAGCTAAGTGAATTATAGCCAAAGAGAATTGGCAAGAACTTCTTGTAACTTTTATTGATTTGATTGGATAGTGGAACACAACCGGTATGGAATACCGGGACCCTGGCTTGGAGCTGGAAGAGAGGATTGACGCTTAAGGCGGAACCTCTATAATTCGACTTTGCACTCTCTACTCCCTTATCTCTCTTTAAATTCGTGCAATTTTATTTGTTGTTCATAACTGTGATATATGCTTAGAAGGTTGATAAGAGAGTAACTCACTTATACGTTCTTAATCAGAGAGTTAGTCAGAAGGTTTCTGGGAGTAAAAAGTTTTGAATTGATATTTGATTTTTCGTGAGCTTAAGCAAATCATTTTGATCCGAATCATTGTTTAAAGTTTTTATTGTCAAGTTTGTTGTTTTAAGAAAGTTTCAAAGCCATTTTAGTTGAATAACTAAGTGGTGCGAAATTTATTCAAAATTTTTAAAAGTAAATTTTATAACCAATTCACCCCCTCTTGGTTATCTTTTCGGGACCAACAAATTGCTTACTAAATTTGACACATACCTTATTTTAAAACTCTAAAATCAAATATATACTAGACTTTACTATCAACAACAAAGTCTGTGTGCTATAATGTTTGAAATTGGTAGATTTTATATCCAATGAAACTTTTAGACATTAAATTTACCACCCGACTTCACAATGTTTCATATGAGCATTTGCACGTTATCTTTCTCAATACTATAATAGAAGTTCATGCAGCCATAATATTTATCTATTTCAAATTTTAGGTATAAACTTTGACAAACAAAAGTTAGTTTTATAATAATATATCCGAAGATCCACACTCTCAACATTTCTAAGGTTGTGTTACGTTCCTTTACTCTTAAGTCATTCGTTTACTTGAGTGCCAAGTGTCAATATTGGACCCAATTTTACTTTTTCTGAACTCACACTTGATTATTTTGTAAGCCAACTTTGCTCACAGCATAAGGATTTCTTGGGTCAAGTCTAAATACGCTTACCGTGAATTTGACAACAACACCTACAAAAAAAACATTACAATATTTACAATCTTTTATAACAATAAGAACATTTTAGGAAAACACTCAAGCTCTTTGCCAGGATAACAATTTTACCTTTCAAAAAATTGAGAGATGCAAGATTATTCCTCAATTTTAGCATATGCTTTTGATGAGATAATATATTGATAACTTAGTCATGCATTATGATCTTAATCATCCTACAGGTCATGTTGTTAACCAAAATAACTTTCCCATCTTCAACAAAGTTAGAAATGATAATGGACCTGTCTTGATTTAGACATATGTGTTATTGAATCCAAAATCTAGAATCCACTCATTATCCCTAAGGCCCTACTTTATTATTGATCACTAACTAAACATCACTCCCTTTTCAAAGTAATATTAGCATCCATAGTATATCAACATCTCATATACGTTTAGTATCATTCTAGCTCATGTAATTTTACACTTTGGAGAACTTAACCTTTATGTGTCTCTTCCTCTTACAATAGTGACGTGTGTTTCTACTGCATCTTGACTTGCAATTAGACATATTTTTGAATTATCATCCTTAGACCATTACTTAACTCTTGCATAAGGCCAACTCATACTGCTGTTACTTGGACTTATTATTGACATTTTACTTGCATAAAGAGATTGTATAGCCTCGGTTGTTAGATTGATATGAGAATAAACCATAATCTCTTGGACAACACTATAATAAAAATGCCTAACCATTATCTCCTAAGTGATACTATACTAGAAATGCCTAATCTTCATCCTAGATCACTCTTCCCCTTAATTAGCCGTGGTATTTTAATGTCATATGGCATCTATCTATGATGAATTGATGGTCAATTGTTCAAGTCCAAAAATGCTTCTTTCAATCTTGATCAACCTTTGGTTAATAGAGATACAAACTTTTACATACAAGACTACATGAAAAAGACATAGACCAAAGTGGTTAAATGACTTTGTATTCAGATGGTTACATGTACAAATTACAGTTTACTAATTAGTTAGAGGAGCTAAAGTTCATAATAAGAATAACAAAATCAAAGTATTATCTCTAACTACATGTAATTGATTGTGTAAATCGATCATAAATATATACTATAAATAATAAATGATGAATGGATTGAGTTTTATCCCATTTACTGCAAATTTGGTGTCTCATTGACATTTCTGGAGTTCAAAGGTGACTCAAATAGCCTTAATCTAGACTTGCAAAATCATATTCAAAAGAGGTTAGTGACAAGCCTTAATCTCTTAATTGAAAATGAGAGAAGAGAGAGAGTAAAGTAGGACTACTTATCTTTTTGAGAGTGCGAAATAAAGAGGTAGTAGAGGGTAGAAAGGTTTTTAGTGAGTTACTAGGCCAAGCTTAATTGCACTAATAGGCCTTTAACATATTGGTGACCTTATCATCTTGTTCATGACATTAGGAACTCAACATTCCCTCATGGTGTCATCTATTGAATCCATCAATCAATTTTACGAGAGTTTTCTTAAAAAATGAAACAATTGGAGTAACATTGTAATCAAACTCAAAGGTAGCCATCAAGACAAATTCGATATATCTGAGTCATCATCTTCTACAAGAAATCACAACCTTGTAAGAAATATTAGACTGAAACGTGAAGGAGTCAATAAAAGGATATTTATTATTTCTTTAATCTTTGAACACTTGAAGAATCTAAAAGATTAACCACATCATCATTCACCATAGAGGGAGATGTTTATAAGTGATCCCAACAAATGTATCTAAATAATCAACTAACAACATGGGATGCTTTCTTAAAGTCATTGAAAGCTTGTTTTGGACCATTAGAATATGGTCTCTTAAGGTGCTTTATTCAAGCTGAAACAAAAAGGTACCATGGTTAGGATCTAAAATTTGTTAAAAAATGCAATTAGGTACCTAAAATCTTAGAAGTTCAATTTCAGAACCTAATTAAAATTTTCAAGGCTATTTTTGGAACCTGTATAACACTGTTAACTCCATCTTCCTTCATAGATAGACAACCCAATCATGGTATGACACATGAACAAAGATCAAATAAAAAATTATGGATAGAGAGAGAGGACAAAATGAAAAAAAAAGAACTGTGTAGAACCCATATGCCTTATCCCCTACCTTCAGCCATACTTTATGAAAGCTCGAATTTGAGCTTTTCTAACCCGATACAAGCTCACTTTAGACCTTTTTTTTTATCGTGTAATTATGATTATTAGGTTCCAAAAGATTAAATTTTTTAGATTCCAACCTTTCATATGACAACTACGAATTAAAATTTGATTCTTTTTCATAATAAAAAAAATAATTTTAATGTACTTTAATCTTATTCTTAAAGTGCTAAAAAATAACCCTTTCACTCAAACTCTCCTTTCGTGTCTCTTGCTCTCCCACAAAACCGTTCTCTCTTCTCCATCACTTCTCTGCCTCATTCCCTTCATTAACTACCACCACCGAGACCCAAGCTCGGTTCAACCTTCCTTCTTCCTCCTATCTCTCTCTACTCTCACCTTGACTTTCTTCCTCTGACAACTCGCACCCTCTCTCACTTTAACTCAAAACCAGCCTATTGTTGCAAAGCTCCATTGAAACTAATACAACCACCACCAACAAACACTAATGCCGCCTATTCCAAACATCACGAATGCAACACCTAGCTACCAACATCTAGAATCTACTCCATCATGACTTACCCCGACAACCCCTATGAATGCTGCTTAGCGCCAATTGAACTCTACCCAAAAGCTCAACCCACCATTGACAAAATCATTAGTAGTGGGGATTCTATGTGAAATTTAAGGACTTACCCATTAATTGGATGATCCTCCACATTAATCCTCATGCCTTAGTTTTCATCCAATGAGTGGGATTACCATATGGTGAAGGCGAAATCACTAGTACATTGGGGATTCTATGATGTTGTGTTTAAGTTGTGATGAAATTAGGGCTTCAATTGGTGCAAAATTTTAAAAACCCCATTCTAGACCACATTGTGTTAGCTTAGTAGTCTAAGCTAGTTAAATTTTTTTTTTTAATGAATTGACATGTATCAAGCTCTAAATGGTTGGAAATGCCATGTAGGTAGATAACATGATGGTGTTAAGTGGGGTATCAAAATTAGCATCGAAAAGTTCAATTAAGTACTAAAATTAAACTTTTGAAAGTTTAGGTACCTAATCATAATTTTTGTATAATTTAGGTACCAAGTTTGACATTAAACCCATGGTATAATATCAATAAGCATTTGAGGCACTTTCTTATCAAGCTATAGGACTACAGAGGCATCTTTACTCAATTGCTTCATTTCGAGTATAAAGTTGCACAATAGATGAGAATTGCAAATAGTTAAGCTTGCAACACTGGTTCAAGAAGTTGCTTTAGCACAATTATATGAATCAAAATTCAATGATCAAGTGTCTTGCACTAAATAAATTGAACTCAACTTCTTCTTCTAATGTGAAGGGACAATCTCATCTAAAAACATCATTTACTACTCCTACTAATAGTAAATAATTAAAACAGTGGAGCAACCATCAGAAAATCAAAAGAAAATTCCTATATGTCAATTAATAGCAAAGGAGATGCAATAGAGAAGGGAAAAAGGACTTTACTTCAATTGTGATGGAAAGTTCAACAAGAACCATAAATGCAAAGCCAAATCTATGATCATTTTATTTGATTCTATTGATGAATAACGATAATTTACATTTGAGGAAGTAAAAGACTTACTTAACATGTAAGGTGAGCAAGATTCCTATACTACTAGCTATCATGTGCATTTTGAGGACATGGTACTTTAACTATTGAGATTTTAAGGATTAATAGCTAAAAACTCTGAATATGCTAGCTGATTTAGAATGCACTAACAATTTCATACTAAATTGAATAGCAAAGTATTTAGGCCTTCCAATTACTCAATCTCCCAAATTCCATGTCATGATTGTAAATAGGAAAAAATTAGAGTATGAAGGCTAGTGCAGCAATGTAAAAGTCTCTATTCAAGATTTTACAATTTTGGCCACATTTTATGTGTTGCCAATTCAAGAAGCAGATTTTGTATTGGGTGTTCATTGGTTGAAAGAATTGACACCAGTTATAATTGATTACAATCACTTGTGTATGAACTTTCCTTATTACAATAAGATAATTGAGTTCAAAGGAGATAAGCAAGCTTTATACAGTCTATTTCATCATCAATTACGGAGAATGATTTAAGTTGATGCTATAGTTTCATTATATCAAATGATAGTTTAAAATGGTTTTGAAGGTTCATTGAATACCATAGGCAATACTAAGTTAGACTCAATTTTAGGCAGATTCTCTCATTTATTTGAGACATCACCACCATTTCCTCCATAGTGGCTTATTCAACACAAATTCATTAATAGCCAGGTGGTGTCACCTATAAATGTCAAGCTATATAGATATTAGCATTTTGAAAAATAGAGACTGATAAGCAAGTTGAGGAGATGCTTGACAACGCACTATTTAAGATAGCACCATCCCTTTTTCATCTCTTGCTCTTTAGTGATAAAATGAAAAAAATATAGGTCTTCACACTTTTATATAAATTATAGAGCATTATAATGGGTAACCAATGAGGATGAATTTCCTATACTATAATTGATGAATTATTAGATGAACTTGGGATGTCATAGTTTTTCCAAAGCTAGATCTTAGATTAGGATATCATCAGATTCATATGGCTCTTGAATAATTCATAAGATCACTTTTAGGATTCATGAAGGTCACTATGAGTTATTAGTGATGCCTTTTGGTTTGAGTAATTCCACAACTACTTTTCAATCCATCATGAACTCTATTTTTAAGCCACACTAACGTAAATTTGTCATTTTTTTTTTTTTTTCAAATGACGTATTGGTATATAGTGAATCTATAGCTGCTTATGCTACACATTGACACAAGTATTCCAAATATTATCTGAGAATACTTTCTTTTTGAAGAAATCAAAACGTTCTTTTATTGTTAACTCCATTGGGTACTTGGGACATGTTGTTTCATATGGATTTGTGGGACCATAATTGGGAAAGGTTGAAGCCGTTAAGAATTAGCTAGTCCCTACATCTTTAAAGAAACTTTAGGCCTTTTTAGCTTTATTAGGACACTATTGAAGGTTCATAAAATCTTATGCTTCAATTACATTCCTACTTATAGATTTACTTAAGAAAGATAATTTCAATGGTCAACTAAAGCTTTTGGAGCATTTCAATGCTTGAATGCTCCGTTCCATTGCTTTAGCTACCAGATTTTTCTAAGAAGTCTATTATAGAGATTGATGCTTTAGGCACTAATACCGGGGTATTCCAAGATATAAAACTAATATCTTTCTTTTGTGAAAAGTTTCCATCTCATTTAACCAAAGTATCAACCTATATTTATGAGTTACATGCTTTAGCAGAAGTTGCTTGAAAATGGAGACAATATTTGTTAAGAGCTCACTTTATCATTCGAACTAACCATGGGAGTTTTGAAGAATTATTAACCTAAGTTAGTTGAATTCTAGATTAGTAAAAATATTTGGTCAAGTTACTTAGGTATGACTATAGTATTGTTAACAAATCTAAATATGGGAATAATGTGGATTCACTTTCATGACGTCATGAGGGTCATTTATTGGCCCATCTATGCCTCAAGTTGATTTGTTGTCTTGCTTAAAGCTGGAATATGATACTATACTATTCCTAAATTCCGTACTATTAGTAGCAAATGGAATAGAGTCAATGCCTAAAGTGGCTTCTCAAGTGGATGAATGGGTTATTATATAATCATCAAATATTTTTTGTTCCTAATTATCCACTTATATCGTTACTTCTTTCTGAGTTTCATTATTCTCTAGTTTGGCCACTAGGGTATTTCATCTCAATTTTTTTTTGGGAGGGTATGCACAAGGCAGTGATTAATTATGTAAAGAATTGCAGGATTTGTCAGCAAGTCAAGTATTCCAATAGATCTCTTCAATGATTGCTTAACCCATTGCTAATTCTAGAAAGAGCGGGATGATTTGATTATGGAGTTCATAACTTACTTACCTAAATCTCATGGTAAGACAATCATTAGTAGTTTAGTTTAGATTATCAAAGTATTGTCGTATGGGACCTTTTGGGTTTCATTATAATGTTACTAGAGTTGGGTAACTTTTTGTAGAGATGGTAGTTAGATTGCATGGTTTTCCCACATCTATTGTATTAGATGGGGACTCAATTTCCTTTAGTCAATTTTGGAAGGAGTTATTTTGATTGAATTGAACAAAGCTGAAATAGCTCTACCTATTACCCTCAAACTAATAATGAAACAAAGGTGATGAATCAAGTTATTCAACAACACTTGAGGTGCTATGTGATGGATCGACCTAATGATTGGGTCACTTGTTTTCCTTGGGCAAAATATTCATATAATACTTTGGTTCATGAATGAAGTCATTTAACTACTTTTAAGTTAGTGTATGGAAGAGCATCACCTTCTATTCCATTTAATACTAAGGAAACTAGTGGTGTGCAGATGATGGATTTTAACATTTTAACTAGTAATGAAGTCCTATCATAGCTTAAGATTCATTTACTAAAAGTCCAAGATCAAATGAAAGCGGCAATGGACATAGGAATGATGCATACTTTAACCATAAAGAACTAGTGTTTGTAAAACTTCAACTTAACAAACGAGTTTTAGCTCATCAGGGCCTTTACTCTAAATTGGCTAAATGATTTTGTGGACCTTTTAAGGTGCTTAGAAGGATTTGGAACACAATTTATGAAGTAGATATGCCATTTGAGGCCAAGATTCATAATGTTTTTCATGTATCGCCCTTCAAAAAATTATTACACAATCTATTTCTTCTTTAGCTTTACTTGAGGTGGCATATCAAAGTCATCCTCTCTTAAAACCATTGAATATTATTGGACTTAGAAATACGACAATGAGATTGGGTGTATTAAAGTCTTGTTCTGGAGGAAGGACTTCAACAAGAAACATTGCTTGGGAAGATCTATTAGGGTTTCAGAAGATTTACCTTCATTTTCACCTTAAGATAAGGTGCTATTTTGAGAGGGAAAGACAACTGTTACAAACAAGATTACACATGCAAAGACAGCCTAAAGTGGTTGAATGAATTTATATCCAAAAGAGTTTTTAGGTAGTTAAAGTAATTCAAGAATTAACTACAACAACTAAAGTTTGTAACGAGAATAAAAAAATCAAAGTATTATCTCTAACTACCTGTAACCTGATTGTGTAGATCTAAAAAGAATATACTATAAATAATGAATAATGAATGAAGTTGGTTTTACCCCCTTACAACAAATTTGGCCTCTCATTGACATTTTTGGAGTTCAAAGATGACCCAAATAACTTTAGTCCATTTTACAAACCTACAAAATGACATTCAAGAGAGGTTAGCCAAAAACCCTAATTGTGAGAGTGAAACACAAGGGAAGAGATACTATAAAGTAGGATTACTTAGCTTTTTGAGAATACGAAATAGAGATGTAATAGAGGATAGTGAGGTTTTTAGTAAGTTATTAGACCAAGCTTAATTATCATAGTGGGTCTTGGACAAAACTCTAAACATTCTATGTTAACTGAATATTCTTAAAAACACTCATGATATGTTTAGTTTACGGATTGGAATTAGGAATTATATTCAATTTTTATGGAGTAGAATAGAGTAGCAATAGCTTCTCCTTATGATTCCTTAAAAATTTCATGAGTTGATACAAGAATATGTTAAAATCAACCAAAAAAATACTTATTATCTTGATTCTATAAAGGAAGTGCAATTCCTTATTTGGTAGTAATAGTAATTTTCAATTATGTGGGATAATTATTTTGTGAACTAATGCTAAAATAAGTTATGGGAGGAAGGATAATTATTCAAATATAAATTTATAATGTCCACCAACCGGAAATGGATCTCTCCGTGTACTTTCTTTCAATATTTTATAATTTATTCCCTTTAAGCAAGGATAATGGTAAGTTAACTGCTTTTTTTATTTTGGCAATTCAGTATCTCATATTTAGATTTTGATGAATAAGTGCTTGTACTTACAATATGCAATTCGGTATTTTTGTTAAATATTTGACAAATATTTATTTTGATTACATTATAATAATAGGTATTTGGCAAAAATTGTACAAAATTGAAAGTATATACACTAAGCCTGATATTACTTTGCCATTAAAATAAATATTCGTCAAATATTAATTAACAAAGATACTAAATCACTCATACTTTAAAAATATAAATGATAATTTATAAAAAATCTAAGAATGAAACAAAAATTTGAGAGTGCACATACTTGACATGTTATATTAATTTCCTTAAAGTAGTATTAGGGATAACTATTGATTAAAATTAAATAAATAAAGATAAAATGTATAAACTATTAAATATCAAGACATTCTCAACCATTTGATCGTTAAATTAAGGATAGTTAAAATAGGGAAAAAAAGAAAGAAAGAAAGAAAGAAAGAGGAAAGAAGAACCTATTGGACATGAAAACTACACAAAATCTAAAATGTATTAGGTGATACTGTTAACGATAAAGTCATGTATGGAGAAGCGCGAAAAGAAGTCGAGCGCTGGACTTCTCGTCATATAATCAGCTTTTGCTTTCGTTTCCTTAAATTTTTTATATATAATTTCTTGGAAATCCAACAGAAGAGTTAACTGGTCAAACAATGATGACCTCCACTTTTCTGGAGGATAGAAGTCCACATCACTTCATGTGTTAATTTATTTGGATGAGCTCTGGATCATTCCATATTTGGAAAGTTATAAGTTAATGGCTGCGCAAGAATAGATGGCTTGGATTTCCAAAGCATAGCATTTGATGCATTAAACCACATGGAATGCTCTCTTTGATACAAAATTTCATCTTGGTGATAGTGATTTTAAACTTGTTTCCTTCCACCTCCATCTCGAGAAGCTTTGGTATATGTAGAGCTTTCATCCCAATTAGATGATTGCAAGCGTTTTGATATTTTGAGCTCGATCCATTATAACTTATTAGATCTATAATTAACAAAAATCATTATTTATATAGACGGTATTGATAAATTTAGCTTCAAATGAATGATTGAGATGACAGAATTGATTAAAGCTAATGACGTTATAACCTAATAATACTAAATGTGGTTTCTCAAGTGGGATAGATTAGATTTAAATTTTCACTTTATCATGTTGAGTTCTTCCGTTAAGTAAAATATTGCCATATTTCATATATTAAGTACCATTTCCTTTTTCTTCTTTTTTCTTTTTTGACATTTGTGCAGGATCATCAATCCATGTAGATCAATATTCAATTATAATTTGTTTTTCAAAATGTATTATCACCTGATTTGAATGATATTGAGCGCCAAAATATCATATAAGTTAAGTGAAATTTTAAATCTGATGATAAATTGTCTCTCTCTCTCTCTTTCTTTTTTTAAAATGAAGGTTATATAAAATAAGCCCAACTTGATATTGTAATGAAAGTGAAAATTTCTAATTTATTGATTAGATTATATTACACTTGGTACGGTTTTGTACAATAGGGTTCCATAAAAAAGTTGAGCTGGCAGCTGGCTAATGAAAGACGTAGGTTCATAAGAGCCACACATCGTCCATTGTCTAAGTGTTAGTGGTCCATAAGCATTGTTCTCATCACCAATTAGAAGTCATTTAAATAAAAGTTCATTAGATTGTCTGTTCTCCAATAAATGAATTGCATTACACATCACTCAACCCTGGAAACAGCTTTGATGTAGCTAGGTTGAGTTTTAGTATTCTTTTTTTTTTTTTTTTTTTTGGGCAGTGAGTGTTCTAACTCCTAGCCCTAGTTAGATACTGTTTAATAATAGTCCTGATTACTCCTACTAGTTTATGTCTGTTGAAGATCCGAGTTTGGATGAAGTTTTTGAATTTTGAGAGAGCACGATGAAAAAAATGTTTATTATTATTAAAGTATGGAAAGAAAAGTTAAAAAAAAAAGAAAAAGAAAAAGAAAAATGAAAGGTTTCATAGCAATATCAAGTGACTAACTTATATAGATTATAGATTCTACCTGTTTTAAAATAGTTCTAAGAAGTGACATAGAGGCTCCAATTATATTTTATTCACTTTTTACCAATCAAGTTTATTCGATCCTTCGAGAAAAGACTAAGGATATTCATGTACTGATGCGAGAAAAATTTATTGGATATTGCACGCTATATGTTATATATGTTTGTGAACACTAGTAAACTTTTTACATAATATACAAGATATGAATGATAATTATTTTAAATACTATTCTTATTCCACTACTTTCATATTATCAGTTTATTTTATTGGTGCTTTCTTAAATGAACCGAAATAGTACTGTTCAAAATTACGAAATGAAGAGGAATGAAAACTATGAAATAGTGTTCATCGTTTTGGAACTTGAGATAATGAAATATGTGGGTTCAAGTTTGTATGTAAACTTGACCAGGTAACACGGCCAAGCGAATTGGTGCGATGTTCCTGCGAACCCGGTTCGTTAGGGTTTACTTAAGAATGCTTTGTTCCTGGACACTAAATTAATAATAAAAGTAAGAAGTAAATAAATAAATAAATGGAGAAGAAAGAAAAGAAGGAAAAAACAAGGAAGATGGCATGAGTGTCAGTTTCCCATTTGTAGCATGTGTGTGTTGGAACTTACAGACGTGAAATCGCCGTAATATCATGATTTGATGGAAGTAGGCATGCATGATTAATCATCCTTGGTAACTTCGGAAGGATAAGCTGGTGGGATCGATCCGATATGAACTTTAGTTTTTATTTTTAATTTTTAATTCCTTCGAGATTAGATTTTCGTTGAAACATGATGTGAAGTATATCTGACGACGTTCCCCAAGTCCTGATTTGATTATGTTTATTTAAATTTACAATAGAAGGATAAATTTGAATTATTAATTTTAAAATCTAACAGCAATAATTTGGGTCTTATTAGCTAGACTGAATGATAGAGCTCTAAGAATAAGTCTATGAAATTAAGATGATTAAGGAAGATTTAAAATGTTAGCTAGGCTTGAAGTAAAAACTGTTAAACCAAACCAACTTAGCTCTTAACGTTTCATTAGGAACTCATGCATTTGAAGAGATTTTCATGGTTCAGTGGGCTCATGAAAAAAATCATCAATATACGAGGACTTATATCGCCTATTGACATTCAATATGATTTGACAGACATTATCGAGAGCCAAACTTTATAAATAACAAAAACTCTTCCTTATTTGATGGATTCAAAAATTGAAAGATATTTTGCTATGTTGCCAAAATTCTCTCACAAAAGATCAAGTACATTCAAAATGAAGAACAAATAATCTCTCTTCTTAAACATCATGATTATGCTATATATCTTCTTCATTTGTTTTTAGTATGTTTGTACAATTTGATATTGCTTGCTTCTCTTTCCTACGTTCTTATTCTTAGTCATTCCTTACCTATACTTTCATGTCACTTCTCTGAAGTCATGTATAACGTGTGACACACACAACATGTACATAACTACAACAATCGGATCCATCATACGTCATTTATATTTAAACAAAATGACTTCCCTTTCTTTTAAGCTTGATTTATATCCAAGATAAATTAAATTTATTCAAATTCATCATATTTTGAACTACAAATATTTTTAATTTTAACCTATAATAATATAGAAGCTTAAACTTCACTTACACTTTATCTCAATTTCAGATCGATCAAATCTGCAGGCTCATCAACTCAAAAATGGTAAAATCGATCGAATTCAAGTCACTAAATCAATCAAATAAACTCTAGCTCAAATTAACAATAAACAAATCAAGCTAATAACTAATAAGCATTATAACTAGCAGGTACGATACGATGGATTGAATGTACATCCCTACTCGTTCATATATCTTTTATTTATTTGTTTGTTTATTTTATTTTGAGCCAACCCATCAACTTATTCTCTTTTAGGTTCAATCATTGGTATTATTTTATGGAATCCTAAATAAGAGAACTATCATGATGCAAATACGAAGATCTTTCGTGGACTTGATAATCTATTGAATGACCATAAGTTCCAACACATTGTCCATGGTCGTAGCATGGGATTGTCGCACAACCAACAAACAAAAGCTAAGTGAAGTGAAATGAAGTAGGGTACAAGGCGATTATACAAATATAATAACATATGACAGTCCACGTGCGTCAAACATGTTCGGAAAAATATTTGCTGTCCTGAAAATGTTGTTCTCATCCTATTCCAGCTAATAGATACTTCGAAAAAATATTTACGGTCTCAAAAATACTGTTCTCATCCTAAAATTTTTTCAGTCAATAGACACTTGATACGTGTTAAATAAATTTAAAAAATACAAATATCCCTAAAACAAAGCAAATAGTTATTATCACTTCATATATACGTATTGCATTATTATTACTTAGGATAGAGGTGGGATACAATAGCTAAGACAGCAAACATTTTTCCACCATGTTCTACAAAGGTTCAGCTTGGGTTCGGTCAAGCATGTGGGACAAAAAGAAAAGAAAAATATAGTTCACCTTCCTATACGTATGCCCATTACTATATCTTAAATAATATAGATAAAAATATATATATTAAAAAGGATCAATATTTAAAGTTTTGATTTCAAAAGATATAACATTTTATTTGATACAAAAAGTAAGGATTAATATTATATAAAGTGATGCAAATAAGAGATTTGTTATTATACCATTATAACTCTATTTGAAATATGCCAAAGCAAAACATTTGGATGATGTCGTATTAGCATGTTTCAAATGATCTGATATCAGCATAATGATGAATTCCTTATTTATGTTATTTTGTATAATATTGATCGTTTTGCATTGATCCCGCATTTAAACTTATCATCCAAAAGTTAATATGCCCCAGTGTTAATATCTCTATTTCAAGTAACGATTACACAATAGTGATTATGATATAGTACAACACAATAATCAAGTATAACAACAGTAATTCCAAAAAGTATTATTTTTGAAATAGAGAAATCTCTTGCAAATTCCTTTTAAGGGGAAAATATATATGGAAAGCGGAATATATATTGGATCAAATGAAAGAAGTTTTATTTACCTGTGCATGAAGAGAAGGGAAGGGGGTTGTTAGAGATTTGCAAGTTAGAGAAGGGAGGGGGCGAGGGTTATTAGTTTGAAATGGTTGGCTAAAGCTTAAAAATTTACATAACAACACAATACCATTAATTTCTCTCTCTCTCTATCATTAGAGCCATAATTTAGAAACTTGCTTCCAACAATAATAGCAAAGAAAATATGCTCCTTCAAGATCACACCATTAACAAAAGAAACTTTCATGTGGAAGCTTTTGTCTGTTCGTGATTGGAGCTCTTCCTCATCATGGGATCAAGTGCGATAGCATGGTTCGAGAAATTCTTTTTCACATGAATCTGGTGATAATGAATTCCAGCTAAAGTTTCAATTATTTATGGAAATTATTGCATATGGTTCTTCCTTTTGATGAGGCTAGGTGAAAATAAATCAATTTTGGAAAAACTGTAAAATATACCCTTAAACTTTGACTAAGATGTGGACATAGTCTTGAATTTTCAAATGTTGCAAATAACCTTCTAAATTTTAAAAAATTGGAAAGATAAGAAATTAAGAATCATTTGATTTTTTCAGTTTACTAATAACACACTAAATCAAAATTTTCTTTTTTAGGCCAAAACACTAAATCAATGTTTAAAAGGTGTTAAAACACACTTTGATAAGTTTGAGGGGTGTTTTTGCACCAAAATCTAAGTTTAAGGGGTCAATTTTAACTTTTTGGGACGATTTGCCAATTTATGATAGTTTAAGAGGGTAATTTGCGACATTTGAAAGTTTATGATGGTTTGTTAACACTGGAGTCGAAGTTTAGGAGAGTTAATTGCATTTCCACGTTAATATACCTTCTTGTATAACATGAAAGTTGATGATATCAACAAGCTTCTTTTATTTATTTTTCTTTCCCCACAATGTGAATAGTATATGATTATGTGGAAAAAGGTGTCAACAAAGCATAAACAGAAGAAGGAGGTCATGAATTCTTTTGGCTATATTACTTTAGGAACTGTGATGTTCAAATCAACACTGAAACATGAAAGAATTATGGATGTGACATCGACAGTGGAGAATGTTTTGCATCATAGTAACATTATTTATCAGTCTTATAAGTTGCTGAGCTGTGGTATATATCACAGGAACGGTAGTGGAAAAAAATCCTGTACTCAAATTGTTCGATGTCTTCAACCTTCTCCAAGAAGAATGAAATTAAACTGATGGAAATTTTGCTCAGAAAAAACGCAGCAGGAGGTACGTGGTAGGACTCCTAGAGATTGCATTAGAGAGATGATTTTTGGATTTGCATCTACTATCACTTTTCAATCGATTCAATTAGTGAAATTGAAGATAGTGGCAATTTGTTTAGGTTGGTGTTTAAAATATAATTCATAAAAAAAATATCAATTTTAGTATCAAAACATTTCGTGAAAATTCAATTTGATATATGAATTCTAAAGTGGTCGAATAAATATCCAATCAAACTTTTCGTGACTATTTTACTACGTCTTTAAATATTTTTTATTATATTTACTAATTTAGAAGAAATAACCTATTAATACTAAAAAGCATTAAGGAAGATAGTAAAATTTAATGATAGGCTATGTATTTCATGTCAACAAACAGAACAAATGGTATTAGAGAAATAATATAAGTAGTTACGAAAAGTTCGATTAAAAATTAAAATGATCATTTCAAAATTGAGATACCAAATTAGATTTTTCTCCAACTTAGTACTAAATTTGACATCTATACTATAATTTATCTATTATAAATGTTGAGATGGATACCGTCATGGTCGCGACTCGCGAGTTGGCTTCCTAAATCTTTGAGAAGTAAATAAATATCCGGTTATTCGGCGAATCATGCAAGGAAAACTAGATTTGCATTTTTTAATGCAAATATTTCTCAATTAGACAGATTTTGTAAAATTAATTCTTTTAGGCCGAAAATTAGTTTATTCTATTTGCTTGCAAAGACAATCTTTTTCTTTCTTTCTTTTGTTTTTTTTTTTTTCCTTTAATAAATTGGAGGATGCCCTTTACCTTCCATCCCATATAGAGATCATTGAAGGTTAGGTCTGCTTGTTTTGTCAGCGTGTAGATGGCACATAAACATTTTCAAAAAGATTATTTGTCAAGAAATAGATATAAATGAAAAATAGGCATTTATACTAGTGAATAGATTAAACAAACTAAGTACAAATTAGATATAGATAAGATACAGATGTGGATCAGATATAAACGAAAAACCAATATCCAAACATATAGTTAAAAAAAAAAAACAAGATTACAAGCATGAGAAAAGATTTATGGGTATTACATCACAAATATAATGTATATATGATATATAATTATCAATAAAATTTTAGTACGTATAGCATGTACAAATCATGAGTAGCAATTGATTTGAAAACTACTCTTTCGTTGTGTTTGGCAAATTTATTCTATATGGAAATCAATGGAAATGGATGAAAAAAATGAGTGAAAATGGAAAGAAGTTAAATATTTATTTTATGTTTGACAAGTTACGAATGAAATGAAAGAAAAAGAAAAGAAATGAAGTTACTGTTTGACTAAAATGTCCCTTGCTTGGTTTTATCTGCTAGACTTTAAAGGGTGTTTTTGTCATTTCAATTAACTTCTTTCCATTTCCATCAATTTCATCCTAAATCTGGACAAAAACATAGTCACTCCAGATTTCCACTCATTTCTGCCTACTTCACCCAATTTCATTCTTCAAAAAAATATCCAAACACACCAACTTCCTTCCATTTGCCTTATTTTCTTTTTGTTTCCATGGATTTCTAGCTATCCAAACACAACATTCCTTTATTATGCATGTCAAAATTTTATTTCCTAACATATAACACTCATTGAATTATTTTTACTTACTCACTTTGTAATGGTTGTGCTATGGGTGTATTGGAGAGGCTTATATGCATGTAAAAAAGGTTGAGCCAAACCCATGTAGAACAATCCTTCACGCCATGCGTAGCAGTGGTCCCCAAAAGGCTGTGAGCGAGAGAGTCCTCTCGGTAGGAACTCCGGGGTTTACAGATGAGGGCAATGCTACTGTGAAGTGGTAACGATGCGGAAGCCCACATGACTTACACCCAACCCTTTTTACATGCATATAAGCCTCTCCAATACACCCATAGTATATAATGATTGTGCTATGGGTGTATTGGAGAGGCTTATATGCATGTAAAAAGGGTTGGGTGTAAGTCATGTGGGCTTCCCCAGCGTTACCACTTCACAGTAGCATCGCCCTCATCTGTAAACCCCGGAGTTCCTACCGGGAGGACTCTCTCGCTCACAGCCTTTTGGGACCACTGCTACGCATGGCGTGAAGGATTGTCTCACATGGGTTTGGCTCAACCTTTTTTACATGCATATAAGCCTCTCCAATACACCCATAGCACAATCATTACACACTTTATGATGCTCACTTGATATAAGTAATTGCTCCAGACCCTTTATAATTACTATTCAATGGTTTAGTGAAGAATCTTATGAATACCTTTGGAAATATCACATTACTAGACTTATGACTACTTGTATAAAATGTGCTAAGTGTTTTGCTATTATAATGTGGACATAATAGGTATTTTATTTTTTTCTCTAGTATAAATCCTTACTTTTATTTTTTTTTTTATATCAATTAAATGTTGATAGACTAGTAATAATTTTATCACATCTATGTAACACGCATTCACACTCTTCTCGTGATAAAATGCGAAAGGAGTTGGTGTTGCATAGAAAAATTTTTTAACAATAAAAACAGTGATTTAAACAGGGATCATAGAAGACAAATAGACAATCTCAACAAGTGCAAATATTTTGTAGCAGTGAAGTTGGTGAGGGTAGGTCTTAGAGTCTCTTCTCCGCACAACCAATAGAGAAGGGTATTTACAAAATTAAAAGTCATTTATGACCATGAATATTCTCACTACTAATTTATAGAGTTTATTATGGTTTAATAACCCTAATGGACTAATAAAGTAATGTTGCATAGATTTATGGTTAATACTTCAGCTTCTTAAGGAAGGATAAAATTGTGTAAGTGTTCTAAATCCACCGATTTGAAACTCCCTCAATCATCCTTAAAAATAGGTTTAGTTTTATTATTTAGCCACTAATCCAAAGAACAAATCTTATATAAAGGGATGCAACTGGTGCAGATTTTGAACAGATCATGTAAAACCCAAACCCGTCCCTATAGGATCATGCACTACTACATTTTATGTTTACGGCAACGGTCACAAACTGTTGCTATAGACCTTTAAACTGTTGCATTTGATTTTAGGCAACAGTTTTGCAACCGTTTCATTTGACCTCTGTTGCCTTTTCTTAAGGCAACGGTTAATACCTTCAACTGCAACACTTAATGGAACTGTTGCTATATTAGTTTAAAGCAACGGTTTTAAGTTTAGCATATGCAACAGTTCGAACACAAAAGAGCAACGGTTTTATAAATTTTAATGCAACGGTTTGGTATATAAACTGCAACGGTTTATCATATATCTAAAACAACGATAATGAAAACTAGTGCAACGGTTTATGCAAAGTTATTGCAATGGTTTTCATATCAACATGCAACAGTTTATCCTATATCTAAAGCAACGGTTATAAAAGCTAATGCAATGGTTTATGAATATCTACTGCAACAGTTTCTAAATATAATTGCAACAATTTATCCAATATTTAAAGCAATGGATATAAGAGCTAGTGCAATGGTTTATATCATAGATTTAATGTAATAATTGTTGATAATAATTAATCTTAGTATCTATTATTTTGGAGTTCGATATTACAAAACCTGTAAACATTATAAACTTTTATGTTACAATATAAATTATAAATATAATAATACTCACAAATTATATCTTTGCATATAATTAAACTTTAGAAATCTCATGAGTAATAACTTTTCAATGTACTCAAATGAGTAATTGTTTGAGTTCACAATGCTAGATAGGAATAATAAGGTTCTGAATACAATTAAACAGTAGTCACAACAAAATGACCATCATACAAATTAATAACAAGGTTCCTAATATGATATAATATTTAAACAAACTTCAAAATCATTAAGAAGTGGAAGATATCTATAATTTGTTATCATGTGAAGATTTCGGCATATCCACTCTAATCTTCATTGTTTTCAACATCATTTTCCTACAAAAGAACAAAAGAAAACAATAGTGTTAGATATGAATTCTTCGTATTTATTACTAAAAACTTATTTAAGTATTTAAACATAAAATGTTCATATAAACCATCAAAAAGTTACCTGGATCGGAGGATTATGCATGCCATTTGAAGATTGTGTATTGCATAAAGTACGTTGATTTGGTGCACTACAAGCATCACCGGGAGACCTTACTTCTGGAGCCAAGTTACCTATGATGTTAGCATCAATATTCAAGCTAGGATTGACCATTTGAAGTTGTGATAGAAGCATTGACATGATTTCCTTAGTCATTTCAGTCCTTTGTTGTTGCATTCTTCGTTCTAGTTCTACTTCCATATCTCTTTGCATTTCTTCCTTTAATCCTGCTTTGATAGATTCTATAAATTCTTGCGGTGCTCTTAAAGATGACTTACTAACTACTCCTTTTTCTTTCAAAACAGATGAAGTGACACCCCTCCCATAAAGTCTAACACGTCCATTATGCTCTTTTCCCATAACTTCAGAAAATACATCAACTGTTTCATTACTTTCTTCATCTTGTTCAAATTGTTGAGATTGTAATGCCTCCATTCGTGCCTACCATCATTAAGTGCATGTTATAATTTAGAAGTATGTTTTCAATATGTACCAATACAAAGGATCCCATCATAAATTTAAAAAAAAAAAAAAAAAGAGAAGAATGCTCACAATTTTATTTTGTACATCCTCATCAGATTGTTTGTACTCTCGTTCAGGATTTCTTTTTCGAGTAGCAATATATAACTCCAAACGAGTAGGCGGTGCTTTATCCTCCTTTGCATTTTGCTAAATGAAATGATAGTCAATATTATCACTTAACTTGTGATAATTAATTTGCAAATAACATTACATAGCAATAAAATAATACTAGATAAAGTTCTTACCAATTCATTACGCACTCTAGCTAATGTTTTTGGTCCCATGGTATGATTGTCTTTCTGTTTTCCCCTGTTCACTTTGTTTATAGTAGACATTTTCTGCTTATCCAAGAAATCATAATTAGTTTTTTAGTTCTAAATGTAAAATTAACAATACAAAAATTCATTGTATGATACAAATATATTATACCTTTGCCTTATCAGAACTCCAATAATTCAAAAGATATCTAAATTGTTCTTCTGGCACATTTTTTGGCTTGTTCTGCAGTCTTTCTTTGTTAGTCATATATTTTGTATAATATGATTGCTTCAATCTACTTTTGTGAATCCTCCAGTCATCACCAATCGCCTCAAGGACCCATTTTTTACCTTCTAGAGGAACTGCATATTTTTTCTATGATAGTAAACCGATTAGTTCAATGAATGTTTAACTAATTAAACCAAGAGGAAAAGAAAAGTTAAAAAAATATTTAGCTTACTTGCACATATTCCCACAATTCTTCCTTAGTTGTCATTTTATGCCAAGTCTCAACATTCAAAGGTGCAAGAGTTGCATTTCGAGCCAAAGTCCCTAAAAAGTTGCTAAATTCATTCAAAGTCCGATCATCTGGACCAACAGGCTGGTTATACTCATTCAAAATAATTGGTTTAACTTTTGGATCAAAGCATATGTACAAACCTGAAATGTAGGTGCCAATCCTAGGCTTAAGAAATGCTAAGATGATTAATGAACTCTGGCTTTAGAAGTTAGACCACCTGGAGGAAGGAAGATAATAGATGTTATATTACTAGTAGGAATTATGTTTTGGGTAACTCACAATTGAGGAATTATGAAACACAACGCCCTCAAAAAAGAATTGAGACAAATACACGAGGGCATAGAAACAAATCCACTGAGGGTTATATATGTGCTGAACGACTAGAGAGTACAGAAGCTGATCCATATAAAAAAATACAACCCCAATTGATGGCCATCTTTAATGAGACAAAGACCTTTTTATTCCTGGTTCCTTTTTTCCAATTAGTCGTTTACAGGAGGTCGCAGTGTTTAAAAGGCTTCATTTGTGGAGTCCACTCATGGAAGTACAGCCCTCACTTCTTTCCTGTCTGCTCCAAAGGCCGTTCTAAATTCTTTTTGAATCCCTGACCTTCAAGATCCCAAAATGGCCATTAACGATCCATGACCGCCACTTTCAGTATCCTAATACTTTAGGCACATACACACACACACATAGTAAAACAATTATTAATTCAAATAGCTTTTAGTTTATTTTAATTTCAAACCTGTATGCATAAACATCATGTTTCGCTCAAAGCTTTGCAAATAATTTGGAGAATTTCTCCTCTTTAGGATAAAAAGCATATATATAAGTAAGTTGTTAACATCTTCAATATCAACTTACTCTAGTAAATGGTTACATTACATCTGTAAGGGGAAATTCAGTCAATTATCTTTTCATTTTAATTTCCCAAATATATTCTTAAAACTGGATCAGCCTAAACTATAGTATGGTTGAACTCATTAGAGATTTGATCAATTGATTTTCTTCAATCTTTTTCAGCTCTTTCTCCTTTAACTCTTAAATTTCAATTCGACAACTTTTGAAACAATTCCAACTCTCAAAAAGCCATAATTAAATTGATTAATCTCATCTAGAAGTCATGTTACCCATAATTTTTTTATGTAATTTCCATATTAAGAATTAACTAAAGGCCTGTTTTATTTACAAGCTAACCTATTTTTCTTCAGCAGGGGATCTCCCTCTGTCAATCTCCCTCTCTACCCAACTCCCTCTCGCTCTCTTCTCTCTCTCTCGAGTGCGCCTCTCCTTCTCTCTCTAACATCTCTCTGAACCCCAGCGTCGAACACTCAAAACCTCGAATCACCACCACTCCTGCCTTCGTCGAACCAAAATTACCCCCACCATAGGACACCGAACCGCCAATACCAAAATGCCAGAGACTCCTAACACGAAATCAAACCCAACGACCCATCAAATCATGACACGCCAATAACGAATTAAACTCTAACCCATAACTAAAACCTATACCAACCGCTAACAAACTTCGACATGCTCAAATCAACACCACCCGAAAACAGAAACACACCAAATTTAAACTCAAATTGAAATCCACACACACACACGAACTAAACAACGCAAGCGCAACACAGACCAAATCGAAAACAAACTCCTCCACAAACCCAGATTCGAACTCAACAAACCTATATTCAAACTCATGCAACCTAGATCCGAACTCACGCATTAACCCAAAATCTACACCTCCGTCTATCAAAATTGCAAAATTCTCAGTGCCATTCTATCGAACAGTTTGCGTGAAAACTGAAGAAAAATCATACAGACCACAAAGATTAAAAATTAAAGCATTGATTGAGAGAGAGAGTACCTTAAGGAGGAACCAGGAAGTATCTTATTATCTTCTTGTTAAAATGCCAGAAGCGATGGGAAGATCGAACTTCGGAGAATGGGAGAAAGAGTTTTGAAAAGAGAAGGGGAGAGAGAGCGAGAGAATTAGGGAATTGCTGATGGAAATTAAGCCCTCTTTCTACCCGCTCTTTTTTTCCCTCAATCTATTCGTGCGCTGGTTTTAAAGTGAAAAAGGCAATGGTTTATTATTGTTGCCTTACATTTAAAAGTGGCAACGGTTGTAATATAACCTTTGCCTAAATTGTCTAAGGTAACACTTTTTTATTGAACTGTTGCTTAAGATAAATAATTATGTAATAGTTTTATAACCGTTGCATTAACCGTTACATATTAAAATTATGGCAAGGGTTATCAAACCGTTGCTATGTATAGTGTTGCCTAAATTCATTTTTCTAGTAGTGATGGTCCTGATCCACATCCACCCTACTCTGTCGACTTGATTGCATTTTTACTCTTTTTTTTTTCTTTTATCCTTTTTCATTCTTATTGTGAAAAAATACTTGCAAAGCAGACAAACAAGACAATGTAATATCAACTCCACATTACATATTCTATATCAATATCTTCAAAAAAGTGCGTTAACAAGACAATGTAATATTAAAAGTTGTTGTATATATGTGATGCATATTTCTTCTTTTGCGATTTTTTTATGTTTTATATATACTTTTTATTTAATTTTGTTGTGGAATAAGATGCAATTCTTTTTCATTTATGTTCTTATATCAAAATATGTGATTAAGTATAATGCAAATATAAATACCATTTTAAATAAGGAAAATTTTACTCCAAACTTTGTAATACAAAGTTTATGAAGCTATCCCTCTATCTTTTCGAGTTGCAGGTGGTAATTCATTTTAATTTTTCTAGTTTAAAAAAAGGACATTGATGTCAAAATATCAAAAACAATAGAAAATTTGCGCTTAATAATATTTTTAGTTAATAAAATACACACTTTATATTATATTAAGTAATAAACTATGTTAATTAAAAAAAAACAAAAATTATTCATTTGACATATTATCTAATATTTAATTGTTAGCACCAATAATAAGTAGGCAACGGCAATTTATTTGATCCTCTACCACTATGTATAAGTTAAAAAAAAAAAAAAAAGAAATCCACTTACCTATGGCAACTTGGTAATATGTGAGACAAATCTTAATGTTTGTTAAGTTTTTCTTTTAATTTTTAAATTTAAATTGTACTTTTTTATGGTTTTTTTAATGGGTCGAGTCAACCCTATATGGACATAACTACGACCCAAACCCGACCCTCAACCTTATAGGATAATTTTTTTACTAAACTCATCCCATAACTTTGTAGGGTCAAACTCTATAGGGTATTTAGCAAGTTGGGCAGGTTAAGTACCCTATAATGACTTGTTCGGTTGCATCCCTACTTATATATAATTAATAAATATTAGGCTTAGCTCAAAACTATATTTTGCAGATTGATTCCTTTATAATTACATTCTTATTGATATGTAATTCATTTTACCATCTTATTCCATACGATGACATGGACCGATTGTTGAAGTTTCCTTTTCTAGAAGTTATAATTGTAATGAATAAAAGGACAATAAAAAATAATTTGCTCAAAGACACGTTTTATAAGTACTTCAATACTAAAAAAATTTTCTCTTGGAATATATTGATTGACCTTACTAAAAAAGATTGTTGTTATTACTATATATTTGACCTCCATTAAGGTTGTGCTTCTTTCCAATACAATTTAAGAGAAAGAGGACATCACAATACAAACAAGAAGAATGATATACTATAAATTTGTTGCATTATGTTTCATGTGCTAAGTACAACTGGTGATTTTTTTTTTTATTTTGGTATTTTATTTTATTTGTTTTACACAAATACTGAACTAGAATAGTGATTTTTACATTTACACCACTTGTGTCAACTTATTTTATTTATAACTTTATATTCTTATTTCATTAATGTCTCAACTTAGTAAAAGCACCATTATCATTTTTGCACCACCACTACCATTATAAATCCACCTACACTTTTGTTTCATCACCTCTAGCGTAGCACAAATATGTATGCCCACAATCAAGCCAAATTATCAACTTATGTTAACCTGCACATTTTATCAAAACTAATATGTAGGTTCAAGCTTGGTTTGTTTAAACAAACATACTTATTTTTAAACTCAAGTTCCACTCATTTACTAATCAAGCTCAAGCATGACTAAAATATAAGTTAGTCAAATTTTGTTGTAAATTTATGAAGGCAATATACAAAATAATAAATAAATGAATAGATAAAATATAAAATTTAACTAATGTGTATATTTTGTTCAAAATATACTCACAATATATAATATGTAATATAAAATGTACAACCCTACTTACAAGTTTACTCAAGAGTTTGACAAGCTTGTTCATGAACTTAAATGAGCCGGCTCTCAAGTTTAAACAAGAGTTTTAATCATCATGTGTTTCAGTTATTGAGTTTTAATTTCAAATCATTTACTAATCGGATTCAAGCCACCCATGATGGAGTAGCCCATAAGCTATCAACTAGTTTAGAGCTCTACTAATATGATAATAGTGGCATACAATGGCCCACTTGTAGCATCAGAACTAATAAGATGGTGGTTATGTTAAAGCAATAGTATTGATAATGATATAGTACAGTGCATGTGTTTACGCAACAATTGTTGCAGCAGCAATAGCACATCGATAATAGTTGGTGATGGTAGTGATGATGATACCAATAATGATAAGGAGGTGGTGAGATGGTGATTAAAAAGAAATGTTACTTTAGGGTTTTAAATTCCTTGCCTTTAAGCCTTAAGGCATCAAATCATCTTAGATAGTCGTTTGATTTATGTGTGTACTCCCTACCTTTTTCAATAATTAGCATGTTAACACATTGTAAAATTGAGTCTAAGTTCAGAATTGGCAAGCTATATTTCCGGAAGCATGACCCAAATCCAGCCAGCCCGTTTTACATCTTTAATCTTGCGAGATCAATGTTGGGAATAGTGTTATCATCCCTCTTTAATTAATTAGTTCTCCTTAGGTGCTGCATGGGGAAAATTATTGATTTAAAAGGCAGAAAGCCTTGGTTTTGGCTATAATCTGGTACATAGTATAACTTAAGAATGATGTGTTTATTCCAATAACCAATAAGAAATTTTGTATCTAACGTAGTAGATAGCATATATTTATAAAACCTTTGAAAAACGTTAACATCTTAAAAATTTCTTCTCCGTATGTTATTGGATAAATAGGTTTTAGTAATGCACAGTTGTGACAAATTTTATCCATCAAATCATTACCGTATTTGATTTGAACTAATTGAGGCAATAACAAATCAGTTTAAGCTTTAAACCCTTAAATTAAGTATGAGTTTGTCTTATTGTATTTATTAATATTAGGTGAATATTGAAAATTACAGTTTTAGTGTCAAAAATATATACTCCTCTCTCTCTCTCTCTTCTCCCTTTCCACCGTCATGTGCTACTTTACTTTCTCTTCATCTTTACTCTTTATTTTTGGGCACATATGGCGCGGGTGCCTTCGTCAACTAGTAAAGAATAATGCATGTAAATCCTTTTTAAATTTTGATTTTAGTATTGATATGTCCTAAATTAAAATATTGTAAATAATCCCTTAAAATTTCAAGAAACAGACTAATGAACATACCCCAAAATTGCAATTGACCCCTAACTTTTTATCTTTATTAGATAATGCTCTCAAACTTATCAAAGTGTGTTAATGCCCTCAAAATTTAATCTTATTGTATATTTTATTAAATTTAAAAGTTAAATGCTCTTTGTATTTCTGCTTTAGGAAAATTTAAGAGGTTATTTGAAACATTTGAAAATATAAAATTATATTCATACTTAAATTAAAATTTAGAAGGATTGTTTTTGTATTTTCTTATAAAATAACTGCGTAGATATAATTAATACAAAATATTAATTCGATAATATGCTGGAACAGAAAAATTTCATTATGGATAAATTTGTAAGAGGTGTAAGTGTACTATTTTCAGAAGTTCGATGTATCAATTTGATTTTGACATTATTCAGAGATTATTATCGCCGTTCGGTATATACTAATATTGCAATTTTTCTATTGACCAGCCAACGAATTCCTTCCTTGGAAGACTTCATCCTTTCTTTTTCACTTTGGTTTTGCCTTTGACTAAAAACTTTTGGAAATTGAAAATCCAGAATCACAAGTGAATCTAATTGTGCCACGGATAGAGAGTACAATTTTGGCTGCTTTTAAGCGTGGAGAAAGTTGATTGGAAAAAAAAAAACATTTATATCTATATATAATCAACTCTTATAAAAATATTTCAATTAACGTCTAATTAATCATTTAACTACTAAAATAAATAAAATAATATATTATATTTTAGTCTAAATTGTCAAATAACCGATGAGATTACTCTATTAGAAAATATGATGGAATCGTAGAATTTATATATGTGTGTGTATGATCCAAGTAAAATTTTAGGCCAAAATACAAAAAAAAAAAATTTATAAACTTTATAGGTGATGCGGATTGACTCTTTGAATTTTAAAAGCATGACTTTTGACTCTTAAAACAGGAAACAATTAACATATATGTCTATTTTGTACTTTTCTATCAAAAAAGTATAAAAAAAATATAGTGCTCCATATATACTTTTTTGTATCAATTTTGTACGGACAAGGATGGAAAAAAGACGAGCTAGACTTATTTGTTATGTATTTACAGTTCTAAGGGTCAAAATTCACACTTGTAGAGGTTAGGAGACTAATGAGGATCAACCCTAAAGTTTAGATGGTGTTTTTACATTTTTCCCAAAATTTTAATATGTTAATAGTTTTCTAAAATTACTAATTATTTTCATTTATTAAAAACAATATAAATATATTTACCTAATTTTTTCAAATGAGTGTCGTGTTATATTATTATTATTTTTTTCCCCTCAGCTCACTAGCTGTCCATGAAATTAATCGATGCATGAGATGATACAGAATCTCTGGAAAAGCGAAAATGCACAAATTTGGTTTTGTTTTGGACTAGTTTGTTGTCTCGAATAACTGGAAAATGCATGTGATTGAAATTGTTCTGGTAGTACATCCTCCTTTTCAAAGTTGCCATTGAATTGTCAAACGGATGATTTGGCACATCTTGAAAAAGATTTTGTATGAATTTCAGATCCCTTTACGATAAATTTTAGAAAAACCTGCTCCTCCTGTAACTGCATACTTTCCTATTCTCATAAAATGTGTATCCAGACGTGAAATATTTAAAAAATTAAAAAAAATCCTAAAATAAATAAATAAAATAATAAAAATTACAAAAAATTAAAAAATTTAAAGTTTATGACATTCTCGTATGCGATTAGCCCTCGTTGACTAGGAGAGAGCCAACCACCAGACCAGAGAGCCACTACCACCAACCATCACTAGAGAAGAGTTCAATGACCTTTTCCAAACAGTGACCACCAATTCCCCACCCTTAGGATGGCCATGCCAATAGCTACAAACAAATGGATCGAGACTTACCTATATGAATAGGTCATGAAATCCTTCGACTATAATGAGCGTCAATTTGTTAGAAATCTAAAATATTTATATACATATTAGCAGTTGTGCACATGCTATCTGAGTGTAAAGATTAAATTATGGAACGTTTCGATTGCCTGATTTTTATTTATATTTTATTTACATCTGATCTATATTTATATATTATTTGTATTTAATCTGTTTGATTTATTTATGAATAAAAATATATGTTTTTCATCTTTACATATTTCTTGATAAATAATTCGTTTAAAAAAGATAAAAATAAGTTGTCAAAAGGACAATAACAAGACAAACTAAATAGATCTTAAAATTGTAAAAAGAATATTTTTAAAAATAATGTTAACTACATACATGATCTTTGAAAATTTGAAAGAGTTGGCGGTTGTGGGAATAAATATATACATATATGTATAGGTGGAGAAGACGTTGGTTAAAAGCAAGTGTAAAAGAATAAGTGGCTATGGGGGAGAAAAATGTGGGAAACGAGAGTTATATAAACAAAGTTTTAATATTTTACCTTATAATATCGAAGTCCAATGAAGGATATTTGTTTTATGATAGTAATATATGTGTGCGAGTGTGTGTCAATTTGCATAATTTGACTACAACCTAAAGAAAAGTTGTCATAATTTTTCTTTTGGCCTTTTTGTTTTTTATAATGGTAAATATCATAAATAATACATAAATTTTGACAAAATATGCAATCATATACTTAAATTTTAAAAATAATAATTTTAATAGTTAAACTTTGAAATTTAGTACCTAAAATAACTGTTTGTGCACATTAACAATACATTTGTCATATTGGTTAAAAGTGCCACATGAGATAACGGTGTTGACTAATATGACAAAGATACTATTGATATGCACGGAAAGTTCTTTTAGGTATTAACTTGATCAATTTCAAAGTTTGAATACCTAATTACATATGTGATAAAGTTCATATAATATTTGCAATATTAACCATTCTAATAATGATAAAAGACAATCCATTATTATTATTATTATATTGTAATATCCATCAACAATTGTAGGTGGTTAGTGAATTGCATAACCACCCATAAAGAAGGGCTGCAACCGATTTGCTTAAATTGGTAACACAACCACACTGTGGTTAGAGCAATCATCCACCACTTGAGGAGGTCAAACATTCCCCGGTTAATGGTTGGAAGTCCCTCTATAGAGTGGTTACTTATGTATGGAGCTTATTTACTTTTTCTTTCTTTTCTTTTCTTTTCCTTACTTTTGTAATTTCTATAATAAAATTAATTATATTAATCTATTATTTCCTTTGGGAAATTAAGGCAATTGGATATTTTTAAAGTCTTTTCACACCTCTGTGTGAAGCTGTAGCACCTTATTTAGACAGTTAATAACAGTAGTTAGTTAACTGTTTACTTATTCTTTTCTCTTTGCATAGGTCTTTTACTCACGTGTCTTAGCTTCTTTTAACTTTCTTATAAATAGGAACTTTGTGTAGCCCTTACAAATGAACCACGTCATAACACTTTTCTTTTTCTCTCTGTTTTCTTCTCTGCTACATGGATTGATGAATAAATCGTCAATGAAAATTCATGTTTTGTTTCTTCAACGTGGTGAAATTCACATGGTATTAGATCGACATGGTAAAAATTCCTTGATTTGATCTTTGTGTTGATTAGATTATTCGTGTTGGTTTTTTCTTCATTTTATGAAGTATGGGTGATCAAAATGTTACAAATCCTTTGTATATTTCCAATTCTTATAATCATAGAATGGTAATTGAAAATATACATTTTAATGGAACTAATTTTTTAGCTTGGAATCGATCGATGAGAATGGCATTAGGAGCAAAGCAAATATTAGGGTTCATTGATGGTACAATACCTAAATTAGAACCTAATTCAATTGATTTTGTATGATGGATGCAATGTGATAACATGGTTCACTATTGGTTGTTAAACTCTATGATTGCTGAGTTAGGATAGAATTACATATATGCTAATTCTTCTATGGAATTATGGAAATAGATGCGTGATCAATATGGACATGCAAATAGACCTCTAATATTTTAATTGCAACGTGAAAATTCAAATATTAAACAAGGGAATGAATCTGTCACTGTCTATTATAATAGATTGAAGAGGTATTGGGAAGGGTTACAATGCTTAAATCCTTATCCTATGTATACTTGTGGACATGTAGAATATTGTACATGTGATTTGAAGAATAGGATGATAGAATTTGAAGCTCAATGAAAGTTAATGCAATTCCTCATGAGACTTTCTGATGTCTATGAATCCATAAGGAATCAAATTATTCTTATGATCCTTTGCTAAATGTTAGTCGGGCCTCTTATTTGGTGTTACAAGTTGAAAAACAAAAACAAGTTTCAAGTATGATTATTGGTAATGGTAGTAATACATTAATCTTTGTAGCAAATAAGAATGTTAACAGATCTAGAAACTTTAATAGAAGGCCTCTATAGTGAAATCAGTTGCATTGTAAACATTATGGAGTTGATGGTCATGTAATTAAGTCATGCTTTGAACTGATTGGGCATCTAGGGTGGTATAAAGGAAAGAAAATGAAGAAATCTGGTACTAAAAGTAACTTTGTTTCAAGAAATGTGGTTACTCCACAAGCTATTAAGTTTGTTATGAGGGATTTCTTGAGAAGTAACATTTCATGTGATACTCTTTTTTATCGTGATTTTAATGATATTTCCACTGATAGTGTTAATCCAGGTCTGGTGCAGTCCCTTTGTTAAGAAGTCACGAAGTTGATTAGACAGAAAAATGATCCAATGCATGCTACTTGTTATGCAATAGGAGCTTATGCTCAATTTGTAGGTATGTGTGTCTTTTCTTTTGCTCATATGGCTATTTTGAAAAATGCAATTGGTTCTTGGATAATTGATACTGAAGCAAGTGACCATATGACTCCTTTTAAGAACATTCTTCTTACTACAACTTTCCTTGTTAAATCTGTTTCGGCTCATTTACCAAATGGTTTGATGAAAACTATGCATAAAGTGGGTTCAATTCATTTGAATTTGAACCTTTTACTTTAAAATGTGCTTCTTGTACCTGGCTTTCAACTCAATTTGTTATCGATACCAAGATTATTGACTGATACACCTCTAGTTGTTACCATTACTCAACACACTTGTTTTTTTAGGATTGGAGAACTAACCAATGTTTACCTTTGACGCATGTGCAAAATGGATTGTATGTACTAGACTTGGAATCGTTTAAGGTTTGTAATACTTTATTGAATGTCCATTAGTAGAAAAGTCTTTTTGTAATTCCATTTCACAAACCAAAATCTCAAATTTATCTTTGTTTCATGCTCGTCTTGGCCATACATCACCTTCAAAACTTGAACACATTTTGTCTCGTAAAAATCTTGATTTGTTCAATTTCTTTTGTGATACTTGTTATTAGTCTAAAATACATCGGTTACCTTTTAATAAAAGTGATTCTATATCATGTTTTCCTTTTAAGTTGCTACATATGGATTTATGGGCACCATATCATATACCAAAATATGCCGAGGAGAGATAACTTTTGACAATTGTTGATGATTTTTCAAGAGGGACTTAGACATATTTGCTAGCATACAAGTCACCACTGGTTCCTACTCTGTCTTCATTTCTTAGTTATGTTAATAATCATTTTCACAAGACTCCAAAATATATTCGGAGTGATAATGATACTGAAGTTGTCAATAGTGAAAGTGCTTATGTTTTCTCTAAACTTGACATAATACATAAGCGCACTGCTTGTTACACACCTCAACAAAATGGTAGAGTTAAAAGAAAACACCGCCATTTATTGGATACTTCCCGAGCCTTAAGTTTACATGCTAGCTTGCCAAAGAAATTCTAGGTTGATTGCGTATTGACTGCCACTTACTTGATAAATAGGATGCCTATGTCTATTTTGGGATGGAAAACTCCATTTGAAGCTCTACTTGGCAAGTCTCCCTCTTATGAACATTTACGTGTTATGGGATGGTTATGTTATGTGGCAAATTTGAATCCTCATAAAACTAAAATTTGATTAATGAGGGTTATAATGTGTGTTTCTTGGGTATTCCTTTGGATATAAGGGGTATAAAGTTTATAGCTTGGATGATAATAAGGTTCTATGAGTAGAGATGTATATTTTGTTGAAGATAGGTTTCCTTCCAAAAAAAACTTGATATAGAGTCACATTCTACTTCCTTAATCAATTTTGATTCCATTTTTCCTTCTTCTTCTTTGCCTTTAGTTTCTTTTGAGTCAGAGTTATCTTCTGTTCCTTCTGCTACTGACACATCAAACACTAATTTCGATAATATTACTTCACCAAACACTCATTCTGATCTTGTTTCTTCTTCCACATCTTCTCTTACACCTGTTATTCCTCCTTGTGTTGTTAGACGTTCTACAAGAAGTATTCATCCACCTAAATGGTTACAAGACTATGCACTTACTATTAATCATGTGCATGTGACAAAGTTTTCTTTCCTCACTTCTTCTTCTATCAAGTACCCTTTACTACAATCAACATACTTAACCCCTTTTTCTCCTAATCACCGAGCTTTTGTTGCTAATGTACTTTGAAGCCTCTCAATATGAGCATTGGATAGATGCTATGCAACATGAGTTAAATGCTCTTGAAGCAAATGATACATGGGAATTAACAAGTTTGCCACCTAATAAAAAAGCATTAGGGTGTCGATGGGTTTATAAATCAAACATAAACCTAATGGTAGTGTTGATCGATACAAAGCTAGATTGATTACTAAGGGTTATACACAAATTGAAGATGAAGACCACCATTGTACATTTTCCTCTGTGGCTAACTCGTATACTATCCATATCTTACTTATTGTATAAAGCAAAACATTGGTCAATCTATCAAGTAGACATCTAAAATGCATTTTTACAAGGTTTTTTAGATGAAGAGATATACATGTTTCCTCCTCTTAGTTACATAAAGGAAAAATAAGGCCAAGTATGTCATTTAAAGCGTTCTTTATATGGTTTAAAGTAGGCATCGCATCAGTGCAGTATTGAGATTTCTAAATTTTTGCTAGAACATGGTTTTGTACATTCTCAACATGATCATTCTCTTTTTAGTTGGGCTGATTCTTTGGGTTTTCTTGTTGTTCTATTGTATATTGATGGCATTTTGCTTTTAGGAACTAATGTTGATGCTATTCACCTACTTAAGCGTCAATTACACAATGATTTTACTATTAAGGATTTGGGACTTGCTTAATATTTCACCGGTTTAGAACTTTCCTGCACTGATTCTAGCATTTTTGTTAATCAAACAAATTTGCTTAAGACATTATCCTTGACACAGGCCTCTCTACTGTTAAACCAGGGCATGTTCCTCTTCCTTCTAGTTTGAAACTTTATAGTAATGTTGGAGAATTTTTAGACAACCCTACATTTTTAGACGAATTGTTGGTTGTCTTCTTTACTTGGCTATCACCAGACTTGATTTATCTTTTGTTGTTCACAAGTTGAGCAAGTTTTTTGCTCAACCTTGTGTTGGACATCTTAAAGCCG
This sequence comes from Combretum micranthum, assembly GCA_024138025.1. NCBI lineage: Eukaryota > Viridiplantae > Streptophyta > Magnoliopsida > Myrtales > Combretaceae > Combretum > Combretum micranthum. Next base: position 83,105 of record JAMXBD010002123.1, on the reverse strand, counting down.
CTTTTCATGTTTTGTGTTATTTTAAGGACACTTTGTCTCATGGTCTCTTCTATTCCTCTTCTTCATTTCTTAAGTTGTGTGGTTACTCCGACTCAGATTGGGAAGCTTGCACTCTTCATTGCAACTTTATATCAGGTTATTGTGCTATTCTTGGTTTTTCTTTGGTTTCTTAGAAAACAAAGAAGCAGAATACAATGTCTACTTCTTCAATGGAGGTTGAGTATCGCAGCATGGCTTCAACAACCAAAGTGTTATTATGGACATCCTATATTTTTTATGATCTTGGTGTTGTTGGTTCTTTGCCAATTCATTTGTTGTGTGATAATAAGTCTACTCAACTCCTAGATAATCATCCTTGTTTACATAGCCAGACTACGCATATTGCCATTGATGTCCATTTTACTAGTGATCAAGTTACTCATGGCCTTTTGTGAACTGATTTTGTTCCTTTCAAGCTTCAATTGGCTAATTTTCTTACTAAATGAGTACTTGAGTCTCAATTGCTTTCTAGTTGCTGCAAGCTGAGGATTTAGCACCTTATTTAGATAGCTAATAGCAGTAGTTAGCTAACTTTTTATTTATGCTTTTCTCTTTACATGTGCCTTTTACACACATGTCTTTTACACACATGTCTTAGCTTCTTTTTACTTTCCTATAAATAGGAACTTGTGTAGCCCTTACAAGTGAACCATGTCATAATAGTTTTCTTTTTTTTTTCTTTGTTTCCTTCTCTACTGCATGGATTGATGAACACATCATCAATGAACATTTCTATTTTGTTTCTTTGACGTGGTGAAATTCACAATCTAGAATTAAATACACATTAAGTAGAGTTAATTGTGAACTTTTACTATTTGCCAATTGTTGTATTTGCTTATATGATGCAATTGAGGTCACTTTGGCATGGAGTTTTACTCACCATATTGTCCTCGTTGGGATAGTAATCACTAAACTAATTGTTTATCGGCAGTTGGAGTTTCCAACAATGATTATGGCAAAAGAAAGGAGAAATAATATATACACACTTTAATTTGACATAAGATATATCACCAAACTAATGGTTTTATTTTCCAAAAAAAAAAAAAATAATGGTTTATTGGTTATTCATTGACGGTGTTTGCTAAGTCTATTTAATTTGACATTTTTAGTAACTACTTCTTGAATTGTTAAAAACATTACAAAAGTAACTTTAAGAGGTTGTGGTTATTTAAATGGAAAAAACTAATTGAAAAACAAGTCTAACTTTCTACGAAATCTCTAGGAAAGGAGAAACTCAAATGTATAAAAAATTCAAAGAAATACAATAATTGCTTGATTAAGTCTACTTTTTTTTCGTGAACAATATTAGAAAAGTATTATTTTACTTTTGTGTCATAATTTTTTTAATATTTTGTAATTATTTTTAATTGAAGATATTGGTAGAAACAAGAATGATTTTATGGTCTCATCATGTTTTTTTAAGGGCTAGTCTTATTGGTTATTTAAATAAATTCAGGATGGTAGTGGTGTTTACTAATTAGCAATAACCAAGAAAATGCTAGTAGAGAATAACAAAATATTATCTCATTTTTTTTAATACAGATATATTTTTAGCCAGTTTTCCATTTCCATTTTTTATGGTGCTTAATATTATCACATGCACTAAGCCCCTACATTTGCTTCCATTAGCACCTATGCTAAAAGTCATTACTTACAAACTTTTGGATTGTAATAGTAGGGGTTAATTTCACTAACAGTACCTAAACCCCTTTTTTTATTATAATAGAAATATACACAAATAAAATTTTCTTATAAGAAAATACTTAAACTTTTTAGATTTTTCACCCATGGTATTTTTTGCTTGAATCCGACCAAAAGTCCTACAATATAGTAAAATAGCAGAAAATCTATATTAAAAAATTAATTTTTCTCTTCCACCTCATCATATTTATTTGTTTTTTTTTCTTTTTTGTTACCCCCCCTCTTTCTGACGCTTACCATCTCTCTCTCTTTTCTCTTCTTTTTCTTCTTCTTCTCCATCTTCTTCCTCCTCTTCCTTCACTAAACAACCTAAATAAAAAAAAAAAAATTATAATCAAAATAATAGAAAAAAACCCCAAGCACTAACACAAAAATGTATTTTTATCTTTAACTTCTTCTTCATCTGGCTTATCCTCTGCCCCCGCATCCTCGAGTCTATGTCTCTCTCTCTCTCTCTCTCTCTCTCTCTCTCTCTCTCTAACACCTCCTCCTAAACCTTAGCTAGAAAGATGAGACCATGGTAGCAGCAAGTTACGTGGTGGTGTTGTGGGTTCAATTCATCCTTGGTGGTGTGGTGTTTGGTTTGTGATATTTTTTGTGTTTGGTGGTTATTTAGGTTTTTTGTGTTGCGGTATTGTTCAATTGTGGGAATGGTAGTTACTAATGTTTGAGGTGGCTATGTATTGTGGTTGTCCTCAATAAGCACAACATTTGATTCGATCGTATTGGTTGTCGGTGTGGTTTTAGAGTATTGTTTTCAAAGATGTTTGGTGGGGGATGTGAAGTTTGGGGTAAAGAGAGAGAGAAGAGTTGATGGACAGAGAGCGGAAGAAGAAGGGGGGAGAGAGATGAAGAGGGAGGCAGAGAAAAGGTGCAAGAGACAGAGGAGGATGAAACTTTTTTAATTAATGATTACTTCAAACTACTTAAAGTGATGAACACCGCATAATTTGATTAAAATTTAAGATGATCAAAACTTCCCAAGGAAAAATATATATTATTTAACTACTCATAAGGTCTCTGATCACCTTTTGGCTAATTTTATTTGGTTTTTGAGCTAATCTTATAAGTAGATTTTGGTTTTTTTACATAATATTAGTATCATCTTATGAGCCATTTCTCTGGCCAAAAGCTGGAAGGTCGGAAGGAGAAATGTTATAAGCTTTGAATGGAAGCTTTGGTAAACGGCGGCAGTAACTCTAATTGTCCTAAGGTAGCGAAATTCCTTATTGCATAAGTAGCAACCTGGACGAATGGTGTAACGACTACCCCACTGTCTCTGACATGGACCCGATGAAATTGAATTCTCCATGAAGATGCGGAGTACCAACGGCTAGACAGTAAGACCCAGCATCATCTTATGAGCCGTTTCTCTGGTCAAAAGCTGACGTGTAAAGGAAAATCGATTGAAAAATTATTTTTTATATCCAACGGCTAGACAGTAAGACCCAGCATCATCTTTTTAGTATCTTTTTTTCTTCTTTTTTCTTCTTCTTCTTCTTCTTAACCTTAAACTAAAAAAAATCATGATAAAATAAAAATCTTTAATACACTTCCATTTTGTTTAAAAAAAAATTTTTTTGATTCTTTTTTGGTTTTCAAAAAAAAAAAAAAATCCTAACTTTCTCTCTTTAAACTTACCCTTTTCATCTTCGCCTTCCTCTCTCTGGTCTCACCGTCCCCTCTCCCTCTCTCTACCAACCCGACCACCACTAACCCACACTTCAACACCCAATAATGACCCACTCCAAGTAACCCTTACCCAAACACAACCATCGCAACCTCCACTCATTCAAGCTTTCAACTATAGTAATCTCAGCTGAACCCATAACGGCTACTCGACTAGACTTCAACCATAAACACGAACCCTAGCCACTACTCAACTACCTAAACACAATACCCTTGCTAGCCAAAGCTAGAACAACCACCCACCAACACCAATTCCATTACCCATAGAACCACCACACCACAATGCTCTCTCTTTCTCTCTCCTTGCACTCGCACTGTCTTTCGAGCTCATCTCTACAGTACCATCTCTAACTACCCCCATTCATGTAATGTCCACCCATACCGAACTATCACTAACATCTTGCTACTCCTTGCGGATCTTCATAATCAAAATTACGGTTTTTCTTATACCATTCTTATCACAGTCGAAGGTAAGAACAAATGTTAGGCTAGTTTGGTTTGGCGGTTCGCTGAGTTAATGGGTTTATGAGATTTAGGGTTTTATTTATTTATTTTTTATCTAGAGTTAGGAAGAAGAAGAAGAAGAAGAAGAAGAAGAAGAAGAAGAAGAAGAAGCAGATAGAGGGGAACGTTTAAAAAAAAAAGAACAGTTTTTTAATGGGTTTTGTGATTTTAGGTTTTTTTTTTTTAATTGAGAGGTTAAAGAAAAAGAAGAAGAAGCAATAGTAGGAGAGAGAAAGAGAAGGGAGAGAGGGGGTGCAAGGTAAAAAGAAAAAAGAAAATAGATAGAAATGCTTATTAGGACAAAGAATATAATTTTTTAATCAATTTCCCTTTCCATGTCAACTTTTGATCAGAGAATGGTTGGATTCCATATAAAGATACTAAATGTAAAACAATTAAAAGATTCAGGTGGTACAAATTTTTTTTAAGATTTCGAAGTGGTACAAACTAAAAAATTCAAGTATCACATATGCCAAAAGTCAATAACAAAATATTGTTCTTTTTTTTTTTTTTTTTCAAATAGAGTATTTTTAGGTGGTTTTCCATTTACAGTTTTCATGATGCTTAATACTGTTGCTTGCAATCAACCCCTACCTTTTCTCCTATTACCACCTATGCTAAAAGTCATTACTTACCACACTCTTGGATTACTATAGTAGTATTTGAATTTTTTTTTTTTTAATGGGAACATGAGATTCATTAAAGTTTATAAAAAAGACAAGTACCTATAATATTAGTTAATCAACTAAAAAAAAATATTTTCTAGTTAAAATGGGTGACATTAGAGATGAGCATATGGGTTTGGCGAGCTGAGCTGGCCTACGAGTTAAACAACCAAAAAATTCTTGCTCATTTAACTTGTGGGCTAAATGGGCCAAAATGAATTATTTTTTTACTTTTTTATGTTAATTTGTGTGAAAATTAGAATATATTAGATATTTTGGGTTATGTATATATCAACAATTAATTTTTTTGCTATTTAATTCTTAAATGGATAATGTTACAAATAGTATTTAAACTTTGATAAAATATGTAATTAGATGCCAAAACTTTAAAAATGATCAATTTAGTATCTGAAAAAAATTTAAAATTAACTAATTTGTTACCTGCAAAAACTTGATATAAGTATTGTTAGCGTGTACGAAAAGTTATTTTAGGTACTAAATTTATCAATTTCAAAGTTTAGGTACTAATGGATCAATTTCAAACTATAGGTACCTAATTATATATTTTATTAAAGTTTAGGTACCATTTATAACATTAACCTATTCTCAAATGATGTACAATAAAAAAGTCCTATTTAAGTTATTAATTAACCAATTCCTTTTTTATTTTATTTTAAAGAGCTTAGAAAATTCCAGATGTATAATTTTGGAGGTATATTTCACTCTTGCTCGAAATATAAAAAATATGCAAAATGACACACGAAGAAAATGTTGTTGTTATAATATAACTTGGACTCTGCCACTTCTATTTCTCGTTCTCATGTTGCCTACCAGAGGTGTGCAAAAAAACCAGTGAAACTGAAAAACTGAGCCGAAACCGAAAAACCAATCCGAAAAAAATGGTTAATCGGTCAATTGGTTTCAGTTTAGGATTAGAATTTTAAAATTTTCGGATTTCGGTTTCGGTTTTTAATATTAAAAAACCGATGGTTTCGGTTAACCGATCCGTTATTTGTAAATATATATATATATATAATATAAATATAATTGATTTTTCAATAAATATAAATTAAAAAATCACAAAACCCTAAAACTAAACTACCCTATTGGCTATTCGGTGCCGCCTCCCTTCTCCTTTCCTCTCCAACAGTCCAGCTCTCCTCTCGGTCTCCTCTCTCATCTCGTTGCTGCCACGATGCCGCCTTCCTTCTCCTTTCCTCTCCAGCAGTGGAGATTAAAATAAAACAATTGGTAAGATGAGGAGCATATGGATTTTCTCTGTTTTCTCATGTTGATCTTCTTTGCAGCATTTTTATATTGATGAGGACGTTCCTTTATTTGGGTAAAGTAGAGGTCATTTGCAATTGAAGAAACTAGTTCCAGGTTCTTGTTCATCAAATTGATCCATACACATGGAATTGAGGTCCTCTTGAATTCTGGTTCTTATTGTTTATGCTTAATAAATCCTCCACAAATTATCATCAACTGCTTTCCAAACAGTGTTCGTGCAGTGATTTGTTCTTGGGTTGGGGATATCTGAGCATTTAGTGCATGAGCTCCATATGATCTTAAATTTTATTCGATATGAGACTCTAACCTATTTCTTAGTGTTCAATAGTATGTTCTGCAATTTTCTCCACTACAATTAAATTTGGAGGATGAATCTTATATACATCGACGGTTATTTAGTAGGTATTCTATGTTATAAGTGGAATAACATAAATTTCATCACCTATGTGAAGTGTGCATGCTAGTTAAGGTCTTCCCAAGGGTGTTCGGTTCGAATGAAGGATCTCTATGGGAACGAAGAGAGGACCCAGTGTGGCCTTAATTTTTCTTAAGGATCCTTAATTTTCCATGAAATATGATGGTTGCTGATTCTCAGTACATTAATTTTTCAGTTTTAAAAAGAAACTGAAAAATATCGTAGGTGTAATATGGCATTATTAACCATTCTTTTTTTCAATCTTGCATCATTTTTAATTATTCTTATGGCTGATGTTGAATATACTACTTTTTAAAATCTTCACCTAAAATATCTATTTTTTTTTTATATTATTGTAGATGTCTAGCACTAGGAATAATGATAAAACCATTGATTCTACTTCAAATGTGGTCCCTCCAGCTTTAAGTAGTGAGAATATGAGCTCTCAACCTTCAAGTGTTGATGGTAATGCAGCAAAAGCGCCTCTCCCTCAACCTGCTAATTCAAAGGTGCATAAAAGGAAGTCATGGGTTTGAGAACATTTTGAGAAGAATAATGTTGCAAATGATCCTAGAGCTACATGTAAATATTGCACCAAGTCTTTTGTATGTCCATCTTCTAGTGGTACAAGTTGTTTGAGTAATCATCTAAATAGGTGTAAAAAATATCCTTACAATATGGACAAGAGATAAGCAACATTAGCTATAAAACCTACATCTAAATTTGATGGGGGGACTTGAGCAAATTTACTTGCTAATTGGAAGTTTGATCAAGAGGAATGTAGAAGATATCTTGCTAGAATGATTATTGTTGATGAGTTGTCCTTTAATTTTGTGGAACATGAAGGGTTTCATGATTTTTGTCAAGTGATGCAACCACGTTTTCGAATTCCTTCACGTGCAACTATAGGAAGAGATTGCTACAATATTTACAAGGAGGAAATGGGAAAATTAAAAAAAAATATTTTTAAAAAATGTCTTCAAGACTTTATCTCACTACTTATACATGGATATCCATTCAAAATTTATCTTATATGTGTCTCACCGCCCACTTCATTGATGATGATTGGAAATTACATAAAAGAATTATTGCTTTTTGTCCTATTGTTGGTCATTCTAGGGAGGTAATTGGCATGGCTATTGAGAGGTGTTTGCTTAATTGGAGAATTGATAGGGTGTTAACTGTAACTGTTGACAATGCATCTTCAAATGATTTGGGCTTACAATATTTGAAAAGAAGACTAAATAGTTGGAAGGGAAGTGTCTTAGGGGGTGAGCACTTGCATGTGAGATGTGCTACACATATTTTGAATTTGGTTGTAAAAGATGGTTTGTGTGAAATAAATGACTCCATTCTAAGAATTAGGCATGCAGTGAAATATGTAAAATCTTCTCTTTCTAGGAACCAAAAGTTTAAAAGTTGTGTTGAAAAAGAGAAGATTAATAGTAAGAATCTTTTGTGCTTAGATATAGAGACTAGATGGAACTCAACATACTTAATGTTAGAGGCAGCCTTGAAATTTCAAAAGGCATTTGATTTATTAGAGCTCACTGATAGCAAGTACTCTTTGGAACTTGCTATGAAGAAAGGCACTCCAACTTTTGAGGATTGGGAATATGCTAGATCATTGCTGCCTTTTCTTAAGATTTTTTATGACACCACTTTGAGCTTGTCTGCCACACTTCATGTCACCAGTAATTAATATATGAAGAAGATTTATGGCCTTGGCATGATGATATCAGACATGATTGAAAAGGGTAAGGATCCTAGTTTGAAAGCAATGGCTCTTAGGATGAAGAAGAAGTATGATAAGTATTGGGCTAATATTGATAACATCAATGTTTTGTTATTTGTTGCATTAGTTCTTGATCCTAGATGCAAATTGAGATATGTTGATTAGATGGTTAGTGAATTTTATGATGTGGGAGTTGCATGCAAACTAAAAGAAAAAGTGAGAGTTATTTTGGAATCTTTGTTTGAAATTTATAATGTTTCCAATCTTACATCTAGTGTCTAAACTAGTGGAGAACCACAAGATGTGGACTCACCTATCATAGTTGATGAATATCAAGATGTAGGCCAATATCTAAATGATAAGTACATGAAACATGGTGGGGATGAAGGAAGCGATGGATCCAAAAATGAATTGGAAAAATATTTACATGATGATTGTGAGAAGAAGGTACCTTCTTTTGATATATTGGGTTGGTGGAAAACAAATGCATCTAAGTATCCAACAATTTCTTTGATAGTAAGGGATGTGTTGGCTATTCTTGTATCTACAGTTGCTAGTGAATTTGCTTTTAGCACCGGAAGTCGTGTGCTTGATTCATTTCGCAGTGCTCTTACTCCTAGACTTGTGCAAGCTCTAATTTGTGGGCAAAATTAGTTAAGGAATTCAAGTAAACCCATATATCTAAAGCATATCTTGGAGCAACTTGAGTTGGTATCCATAGGTAAATATATTTCTACTTTCTATTTTTTCCTTGTTTTTAAATCATTTACTTATATATTGAAACTCTTTGTTCTTTTCCATTTTGTTATGTTTTTCCTAGAAACATCTTGCATTACAGAAGATCATCCTCTTTGCACAATTGATGATTGAGAAGAGAATGTAAGTTAATTTCTATTACTGATACACATATATTATTGAATGCATTTTTTTCTGACAGATTCTCATGTTTTTTTTCCCAGTGCTACATCTTCTTGGTGTTTGCAATGTGGAATACAAGAAAGTGATGGAGAATACAAGAAATGCTGAACTTTGGATATTGAACTATTATGATTTGGAACATGTGCTATTTGGAACATTTACGTTCTGATTATTTTGTTATTGTGTTGTACTTTATTTTGTATTGGAAGATGACTAGGCTAAGTCTGTTACAATATTTTGTATTGGTTAAGCATTAATGCCAACTGAGACTATGCTTACCTTTAAGATAATGGAAGATGACTCCATTTTTTTTGCTTTCTGAGTGACATTCGTACTAAATGTTACATATAGTTTTGTAGCTCTTAGATTCCTCTCGTTTGTAAGGTAAGATGTATGTTATAAATTATATTGGAATTTGTGTAAAAGTATGTTTGGATAACAAGTTTTTTTGAAAAATTTTAGAATGGCCTTGCCAAATGCTATCAATAGTTACAATAGGTTTTTGGTTTATGGATTTCAATATCTTATGCTAGATCTAATCGCAGGTATAACTTTAGTTGAATGTGTGTGTCAGCACCATGTAGCTTGTATATGACTGAGTGAAACAACTACTGGAACTCCATTGCAATTCATTAAGTGCCGAAAAATATAATTGATTCCATTCGTGGTGACTGTATTTCTATGGAATGTGCTGGGAGGATTTGATGTAATGTTATACGTGGGTTTATAGAATGTAGATCAACTGTTCGTTTTCCACTTCTTGGAACATTTATGTTCTAATTATTATTTATTACTGTGTTGTACTTTATTTTAATTATTACAGTATGAATTTGTTGGTTTTATATTTATTTGATTTATCATTTTGCAATTTTTGAATATAAATATATGAAAAAGGTTCTACCTTTTTCAATGGTAATATCTGAAAATATGGTTAACCATTATATTAAATAGTTAAAAATCGAAATCCGAAAAAATTAACCGAAAAAATCGGTTAACCGTTAATAATGGACCGGTTACGGTTTTTATTTTAGAAAAACCGATCACTATAGACTGGTTTAAAAAATGAGGTCATGGACTGGTTAACCGGTCCATGAACACCCTTATTGCCTACAATAAAGACGTACTTAATACATTTCTTATATTATATAGCAATTTTTTTATATTATAAAAAAAGACTATCCAAATATATTATATATATATATGCTAGTAGGTCTGTAATTAGCACTTGAATGCCTTTTAAACCTTTCCTCTTTCGTTTTTTATTAATACAATTTTGTTTGGGGCGGGTCAGCCCGTACTCTACACGGGTTGGATAAAGTTGGCTTGTTTTTAAATTGGCAATTGTGGAATTTTAGGATACTAGCTAGATAATACTATACATTGGAAAGACAAACAAAACAAAAAAAAAAATTAAAACACAATATATAAAAACCAAAATTTGAGAGTAAAATTCAAGGTGACTCTTATTCTTTATAGAGAAATAACTACAAATCTTCATATCTAAATAAATAGTTCATCTTACAATGAAAATACAAACTATTTTAATTGAGATGGACTATAGACATCTTGTGGGTCTGGGCTAGGTCAAGATTCGGCCTAAAACCTCCAGATTCGATTTGTAAAAACATGGACCTAGAATCGCTTCATGTAGGTGGTAAAGCAAGTCCAACCCCATGTCATATTAGGTTCAGATCAGGACTATTCAGACCCATTCCCTTTTCTAAAAAAAAAAAAAAAATTAAGGAAACAAATTTTTTAAATTTAAAATAGAACTTTAAACTTACAATATAAATTGGACCTTAGCGTATACCATTCTTTAACCCATTTTCATTTAAAACTATCAATGATGTGCAATTATTTATATACAAGTATATCTTCTTTGACTTAAAATGTTAGTAATGTGATATTAGAACATTTTAAAAGAATAGAGTTTACAAAAAACAAAAAAAAAAAAAAAGTCCCCCATTATCTGAAGTAAGATTGCTCTTTTAGAGAAGCTCTATCAACAATACATCAAATAAATAATCTCTATCCATATAGAAAATAATCCAAACATTAAATGTCATTTATTTTTCTAACATTTTGTTTACCTTCTATTTTAATTTTTTCTTTATTTCTCATTTTTATATTCATAATAAATGATATATATATATATTATTTTAAATAGGACTTAATTGAGCCATTGGGTTTATGGATCCTTGCCGGTCCACATAATGGTAGTGTCAGATCCCAATTCAAACTCGACCTGGAGATGTATAAATGGGAGCATATGGCCAAATGCACATAGTGCTTCTAGGATGTGATCGAGTGAAAAACCTAGAAGAACGAAAGTGAATTAAGATGAAAGAAATTAAAAGAAGGAAGATCGAGATAAGCCAGATTTAGGAGAAATGGAAATATTTCATCATCATTTCTCAAAACTAGAGTATAGATTTCCATTAAGCATTGGAATGAAAAAATATTATTTGATATTAGAAAGTTTTTAATAGAACCTTCGATCATGATTGAGAGTAATTTGACCTGTTCGTTTGGCATATTCAAGGGTCACATAAACAGCGAGTATGTAAAGCCCATACATAGGTATAGAAAAGGAAAACTTACACTTGGTAGGGTAAGGAAAGACTACTTTAATCTAGGAAAGAGCCAAAAAAAAAAAAAAAAAAGGAAAAAGGAGAAAATGAAAGAGAGTCAACTATCTAACTACTAACATAAATATAATAATTGAAAAAAATAATTATTTAAGTGATTTGATCAAAATTAAAAAAGTTATGAGTTATTGGATAGAGACAGATCCAATCCAGTCAAAATTAATTATACGACCATAGAATTTCCCAAAAAGAAAAAAAAGATTTTATCACTATCAAAACATACTTCCTAGCCAGAGATGGTAGTGTTAATGCAACAAATTCACAATGATGTCGGCAATCAGTTCACAAGATGATACTAATATCATGTTGAAAAAACAAAATCAACTTAAAAGATTAGCTCGAAAACCATACAAAATTAACCAAAGGGTGACCAGAGACCTAATGAGTAGTTTTATAATATATATATTTTCCTTATGAAGTTTTGATCATCTTAAATGACCCTCAGAATGTTTGATTTTAATGCAAACTTTGACGTATTATTGACACTAAAGGTAATAGATGGTTTAAAATTCAAAGTTTTGAAAATAGTTAGTGCACATTTTTTTTTCCTATAATAACAATTTCATCTTATTTATTATGAAAAATTATTACAGTATTTAGTTGATCATAATAATGATTCCATAAGGAATCCTATTAAAAAAATATTGAATAGTAATTAATCACTCAAATGTATAAATAATAATTTGATACTCAAATAGATTTTTTCCAAAAATATTCTTATTCAAATAAAACATTAACAAATAAAATCCTTATTACAACTCTATTACATTCTTTAGAAATAATAATTTCATTATAGTTGTATTTATTCAATAAAGTGAAACAGCAATTAAGGAATAAAAGTAAATTATTGTCAATATTTAAATTATAAAAAAGGTACTACTTTATTTGATAACTTCCTCTTTTTTAAAGAAAATTTTGGTTTATTTGGTAAATTCACAGGTTATACAAGATATCCATATTAGGTTTTGACTTTTGAGTTATATAGATTAAAAATTACCTTAAATATATATAAATAATATTAACTATACATAATATATGATGTATAACATTCAAGAAATATTTCCTTAAAAAAAGTAAAACTAATGCATCAATATCCTTATAGCTTTTCTGCATTTCTCTTTTATCTTTTAAGCAAGAGATATTCAATTCTTTCCATCCGTTTATTAAATAAACAGAAAAAGCTGATGTGAAACGAATATTTGGTAATATTTCCCATACTTGCCTAATCCGTCTGCTCTAAAACGAAACAGAAAACACAACAAAGCCAGTTAGGATGAGCGTAAAAAACCGAGGATGCTCAGTTTCATCCTAAGCATTGACACGCGCTTGGGCTTATTTCTTCGTCCCCTTGCTTATTCCTTTTTCTCTTGGTCTCATCCATCTTGTTTGATTCCTTGGCATTAAGATCTTATTTTATTTGGCCTCTTGTAGCTAATGTTTCTTTTCTTTTCTTTTTTTCCCCCCCTTTTATAGTAATATATTCTTAAGATGCGTTTGCTGTGGTGCAACATTGTCGAACATTGTAAGTAATGATAGAGCAATTATAGTAGACATTAGCGGCCACTTGTGGACGATGTTCGGAGGTGGTAGTTAGAAGGTATCAATTGATACTGTAAATTTTAGAAATCACACTAGTTCTACTAATTTTTCAGTTTGTGCAATCTATCATTTATTAGATAAAACCCACAATACGAAAATTATGTAGTATCTTTGTTGTCATGTAACCTATCTAAGAGAGTGTACATAATTTTGAAACTTCTTAGGAGTGAAAGGTTACATAATAGAGCCTGCCAAAGTGCAATTAAAAAGGTGGGAGTGTTGATCTAATTTCAAAAGTTTGTAAGAAGAGTTAATACAGTGTACCCTAATAAAATTTGAGAAAAATCAATTGAAAGAATAAAACGTTGATCTCATCATCATTTATAACAAAAAAGCATAGATGCATAGAATAAATTTGCACAATATTATGTCAAGTATGACTCAAATTCAATTAGATGAAGCTTCGAGATACTCATTAATAAAACTTATTTGTTGTATCAGAAGCTAAGTTGCATATGGCTAGTAGTTCCTTGAGTTGTAGGTTAATAAGGTGTTGACAGCCAACCATGAGGTTAATATTTGCATACTTATTGGTAGTAGATGGTAGTTAACGAGCTCTAGTAATTAGATCTTCTTTGGTTATGCAAAAATCTTAATAATATCTATTTCGTATCTCAAATTGTATAGAGAAAACAATACAAGATAAGTTTCTTATGCTATGTTTTGCAATCTAAATATAAAATAAGATTTTATTTGTTTTATGTTGTATATTATATACATGCATCTGTAAAATAAAATTTTGACATTTATACTACTCATGTTATCTTATATTTATTTCAATTACATTTTTGCATTCCTTCACCATCTCGTCACTATAGCTATCACTACCATCACACCACTACAATCATTATACCACTATAACACTACCACTATTATTAACATCTTGCCACCATCTAGATGACTATGATGACAATGGCATGCATTAGTCTACTGATAGTAGCAATAGTGATGATAAATTGATGGCTATGTGACATGAAGGTAGTGATGATGGTGTTTTACAATATTAATGTTAGTATTCTGACAACTATGGTAATTATAATAGTAATGGTGTGGTGATGTTGCAATAATATTATTAATGATATAGTATAATGGTGGTCACGACTTATGGGCTTTTGAGTTGATATTAGTATTAATAGTTGTATAGGTAATGTAATGGTAGCATTACAAGTGGTGGTGAGGGTTTGGTGGTACTAATGTGGAGGGGTAGTGACTTAATGATACTGTTATATTGATGATGATGATATAGTAATAACAATAGTGGTGGTGACACTGTCCAATAGTAAGGTTAAGGAGATGATGGTTAGGAGGACGGCCATGGCATGATTATAGTAGTTGTAAGGTGATGGTAAGAGTATGATTGAAAAGAAGTATAACTTTAGGGTTTAAGGGTTTAGTCATGATATTTTATTTCATCTCATCCCAAGATTTATATAACACTAAATAGACTAAACATAAATCTTTAGATTATCTAATACTATAATGGAGATTCATCCTATACCATGATTATTTGCAAAATAAACATGATAAAATAAATATTATCCTCTACAATATCTCAAAAGTTGCACAATAAACATTACTTTAGTTTTCTCTTCTGGCTCACTTGAATTTCCTCATATACATTGCTAGCATACTCTAATTTAGGATCAATAAATAGAAGTTTAGTGGTTTTACTAACTTAGAGAATACTTGTAGTAAGAAGATAATGTAGTGCGCAACAAGGAAACTGTAAGTCCTTAAATTGCTTGTGAATCTTTAGATATGAGTTAATAATTGACTCTCCATAAGAATCTTATCCTAATTGATATGATCACATGAACAAGAGCAAAGGGGTTTAGTGCTTTAGCTCAAAAGATTCTTCAAGGAATGGGTTTAAGGATATGTAAAGTCTTTCGAGACATATTTACAGCCCAAACGCATCCCTCGTGAGGTTTATAGACAATTTTGCTAAGTATATGAGGAAATCGAAGGCAAAACAAATTAATGGCACCAGCCAAATGTCCATCTATAGTGTTAGGGCTTTAAAATTCAAGATTGTGTTTTGATACCCAACCTTAGGCATTTGAATGGTAGGCCTTGTCTCTTGACCATAGACAATTGTTGCTTCTACTTAAATAATGTCCAAATGGGAGACATCCATACAAACACTATAACTTGGATATTTGAATGGGCTTTTAATTTCTACTGACCTTAGTACCATCATTGGAAAATCAACAATATCCCATAAGCATCTAAATGATACTCAAGTTCTTCTACTTTCCTTTTTTATGTATCTTAAGTTGTGAAGTCATGCTTTTTTCACTTGAACTTACTTTATACTTTATTAAAAGGGAATATATGTTGTATTACAAACAACTGACCTATACTAGACCATCATTGAGTATTTTCATATTTGTTCATATCAACTAGTTGATTATAGAAAGCAACCAATGTTATCAAATTGTGCATAATATCAATTCAGTATCTTCATAGTTTAACCTTGCCTTGGTGATTTATATGTAATGTGAAATCTGCTCATAACTACATCTCTTGGAAATAGGGTAAATTACATTGAAAGAAAGATATCAACGTTTAGGGGTAAGTTCATTTAAGGTATCAATGTTTAAAGTGGTTTAATAGAAGAATCAATATTTGAGGATAAATTCATTTAAGGTATCAAAATTTCAAGTGGTTAAAAAGAGGTATTAACATTTGGCAAAATGAGTCAAATAAGATATTAGTAATTAGCAACTAATAAAAATCAAGGAAACTTAATTGAAAACTAACCAAAACATTGATACCTACCTTAAATAATCTCTACAAAACGTTGATACCTCATTTGTTTCACTTTGCGAACATTGATTTATCTTTTTAACCACTCAAAACGTTGATACCTTGAATGAACTTATCGTCACATAGTGATACTTTACGGTATAATTTAGCCTCTAAAAATAGTGATTATGGTCGCATTACGTACTTGAATATTTCATTGTGTTTAGTTCTAGTTAGCCTATGTATGTTATAATATGGTATTTGGGCATAAGGTTTGATGGTGAAATGGCAAAAGTGGAGTATGTTTGTGTGGGACTTATGAAGGTGTACAAGTATGTTGCCATAGTAATTTTTTGTTCTAGTATGTAATTGTGTGTTGTAATTGATTCAAAGAATTGAGCTAAGATTGAATTGCATAAGTGAGATTGAGGGTGTCTTCTGTATATGCTGAGTTTGGATTTTTCATTTCTTGTTTAATTTCTTTTAATTTGATATATATCAAACCTTAACCCATTTGATATAAACTCTTAACTAACAATTACAAAGATTTTTTTTTTCAAAATTTTTAGGATTCGTCTCCCGACCAAGGTTGATTTATCTTAATTTAACCACTAGTCGAAAAAAAAAAAGATTTAAAACAACTTTTAATAAACCAGTGTTTTTATGAATTCGAAAGCTACCCTATTAAAACCAAATGGTCGCCACTTTAAACTCTTTAATAAAATTCATTCCTTTAATGCTCTAAGATTTGTTGATCTTTGAAATATTTACAAACAATTATCAATTAAAGTATATGATAACATTTATATTACAACTATCAAACGTATTTCTTTTACAAAGTGATATTAATGTTCAAGTGTAAATGATATTTACAAAATAAAAGGAATAAAAAGACTTTTCAACTTTTAAGTCGTTCATACGTGCCTACGTACCGTTTTTTGACATTAGACGTCACATTGTTCTTTTTAATAAAAACTCTAGTGTGTTGATTTATTTTGATTCGTGAACTCTTTCACTTTAAGTTTATTAATTTTTATTAAGTTTAGCAAAATAAACAAATTTGGTAAGATCAATCCTAAAGACTATTGATTTACCTTTTATTTGTTGGGCAAGTAAGTTTTACAGGTGACAAAACAATTATTTTATATAATATATCTCATATATCATACCTTAAACAATATTAAAAGCATATATTCATTTGGGATAAGGATGAAAATAGTACCTAAACTTTCACAAAAAGAATAATTAGGTACCTGAAGTTTGGTTTTGAATAATTTGGAACCTGAATAAAGCTTTCGTTGACTTTTTTTTATATCTAAAGTTTGCTTTTGACAATTTTAGTACTTAAATAAACTTTTCGTTAACTTTTTTTTTCATCATCATCATCCATCCATCCATCCATCTATTCATCATACGTTTACCATTTTTATTTTATTATTATTTTGTTATTTTTATTTTTGTCCAACATGTTAATTCTATTATCATGACTATTATTATATGACCATATGACTAAGCATTTATTTATTTATTTCTTAACACATTATATATTACATTATTAACTTTAACTATTATTAATTCAATTTAACTCATAGACACTTTTTATGCTTTAAGACATCTCATGGAATAAGCGGCACACATGCACACATATATACATTTAATATATTGTTATCATCATTTTTATCTTTCTTTTATTTTTATTTTTTTTATTTTGTGCTATTATTATTGTTATTGAAAAGAAGACGCTGGTGGGTTGGGTCGTGGGTGATGGCAGGTCGCAGGTTGCGGTGAAGGAAGTTAGTCATCCAATGATCGACGGTAAGAGGTGAATGTGTGGGACAAACTAAAGGGGGACCAACGAGTCCTCTAGTGCCCTTATCTTCACATGAAACCACCTATAAGTGGTGGTTTTGAGCTCACGGCTAGCGGTGACGGTCAACTGTAGCAGCAGTCCTTGTATCCTCAACACTTAATCTATGTACCAAATCAAGGCTCTCAACTTCCTCAAGCCTTCCATGTTGATCAATTCCTTTAACTTAGCCTAAAAAATAATTGTATCAAAGTTGGGTGTTACTTTCTAATCCAACGTAATATTCTCAGTATTAAGAAGGATTTAAAGCTTCCATGATCCTAAAGTTACCTAAAAACACAAATTCGACTCAAATTTTTATATTTTCGGAAATCAAGATATTGATTTTCCCTAATTTTTACAGCTTGATTTGATCTAGAAAAACCCTAAGATATCTTGCAAATTTGGTACCAAATTAAAGTATAAAATGCATATTTTCTTCTGCCATGTATATTCAGCTGGAGGTTGAAGGTGATGATGTTATGTTAATGTGGGCTAATGGAAAGTAGCCATGTGTTTTATCATTAGGCGTTGGTTGTTCCTTGATTTACGTTTATACAAAACATATCTCTAAAACGTAAAACTTGAGCCCATATAAATAATTTAACCCATTATAGGCATATTATATCAAGTTTAAATATTATTTCTAAAGGTCTATAAAATTAAAATCTCATGTACTTCTTAGGCTTTGCTAAATTAAAATGTGATGAATTCAAGTTTAATATAATATCTTACTTTTTGGCAAAAACAAGGTGTCTACAATATACCACGTATTTAACTATTTTCTAACATAAGTTGAGTATATAATAAATAGTGTGAAGTTGATCATGACAAAAGAGAATTTGCATAAAGGAAGAGTTGGCATCAAGAAAAGAAGAGATGATGATAATAAAAGGGGAATTGACAATGTGTTAAATCCTAATATTAAGCAATGGCTTTAGGAACGACAAAAAAAAAAAAAGTAGCGAGTTCAGACTCTCACTAAAATGTTACATGATATTCAAGTCCTTAGTACAGTAGCATATGATGAAGGTGGGGCTAGAATTTAAGTTAAATGGGAGGTAGATGAGTTAGTTGAAGACACAGATGGTGGCGAAAATTTTATTAATCGAGTTGATGATTAAGAGAGAGTGATTAGAGGAAGGAGACTACTAAGTTGAAATCCTATCTTTAGAAAATAGCAATTCGTTGGATGTTACTTAGATTAGGAGTACAAAGTGGACATAATTTTTTTAGTATTATGACCATATGAAAAAACTGGAGTATGGTTGGTAGCATTTAAATTAAATAACTATGAGAACCTTTGGTGGACAAACATGAAGACACAATGGGCAAGGAAAGTAGAAAACTTAATGAGATATGAAGAGAGTATTGCAAAAGAGGTTTTTCTCTTATCACTACTGTAATATACAATTTAATATTTTATATTAAAGGGTAAAGATGTCATTTGATATAAAATAAGAGGGTTTTATGGCCAACCTTAATGTTTAATTAATTAACTATTTTGTGTTTATCAAATATGCGAGAGAAGATGAAAAACAGAATAGGAGTCAAATAGACACAGGGAGTAGACTAGCTAAAGGCCGCCGGCTTATCTTTCTATACCGCCAGCATAGTCATGAACACCGCCGGTGTACATGTTCCAAAAAATGACCTGAGAGATAAAGGACGCCAGCTTTAACACTTACATTGCCGGCATAAGTTCCGAAATTGCTGGCGTATGTTTGGAAGATAAGGAGTTTCCATGAAATTTCTTTATATCTATCATTTTGTTCTCTTTCCAAAAACACTCCTAAACCTTGAAATCCTCTCTATACATGGTTCCAACATCCACAAGAGATTGAGAAGTCCAAATCAAGGTGAGTGATTTATATCTTTATCTTTAGATTTCAAAGGAATCAATCAGATTCTTAGGGTTTCTAATTGGATTTGAAGGAGAAATTGAAGAAGAACCCTATTTGATTTGGAGAATTGGATTTTGGTAATCAAGGAGAATTGAGAATCAATTCTAGATAAGTTTATATGCTCTTAACCTTTGTGATTAAAAAGGAATCATTCTTATTGGTTTTGGTTTAATTTTAACTGAATGGATTCTAGGGTTTAAAGGAATTGTGGAGGAAAAATATGTTCTTTTGGAGAGATTTTGAATTTCAATCAAGGAGAAAGGTGTGGACTTATATTTTTGTTAAGATTAGGGTTTCAAATGAAGTTTAGATTAGGTTTATGCTATGAAAGTGGTATATTGATATATGTCCTATTTATGTGATCTGGTTTTTGGGGTTTAGAATCATGTTCCTTGAAATTGATTTAGGTACGATCTTATCTTGCTTGTTGCATGTGCGTATAGGTTTAGAATTATAAATTGAATTAATTACTATCTAGCCTATAATTGAAAAGTTTGCTGCTTGTGCTTGGTTGCTGTTAGTAAAGATCACGCAGATTGTGATGCTGACGCTGGCAACCTGATGATCCTTTTATGTCGTTGTCTCGAGTGAAGTTGCATCTGGAAATAATTTTGGTAGATTATGAGTCATGACAGCTTAATTGTGGTATGCAACGATGTGTGGGGAGTACCCAACATCATTATATGTATATAAAAGTATTTTGTATAAAGACCTGTTTTCTCGGGGTCATGAATTACTTCAAATTTAGAATTAGTTACAAGTGGTTTTAAACTGTGTTGTTTGCTTGACTAATCAAAGATAATAACCTATGTTTGTTGTATTAGGTTTAGGTTGTATGTGAAATTTGTATGTTGCATGTTCGTACGTATTTATTTATGGTATAGCGTACTAGGCAATTTCGCTCACTCTTTTGTCTTTTCTGGGAGTACGTGAAGATCAGGTATATTATGATCTATCCAGATTCGATGTTTATATAGACTATGGAGAGGACAATAGTAGACTAGATTTTCCTGCTAATGTTTAGATTGAGTTGAAAACTTAATGAAGTTTACCTATTTTATGATTTAAGAATGTTTATGAGACTTCCTTTTTTATTATGTTTTAAGTTTGTTTAAGTTGGCTTTGGTTCATGCCAACAAGACTATGTAGAAGTTTTATTTCTATGAAATATTTCAAACATATACCCTTTATATGTGAGTATTGGTGATATATGATTTTGATTATTTGTGGACTAGAGTTTCAAAACCTTAGCGTGTCTATTTATGTTATGGACACGTAGCGGAATGTAATGTCATCAAGTTAAGGCGTTACAACTACCAACAAGAGTAGTTTTTTAAATTGCAAATTTTGTGACAAGGATGCTAGAGTATTCATGAATATATAAAGGTATTTGAAATGTTGATGATTAGATGTGAGGTAGAAGAATTAAAAGAGTAAAAAATAGCCCGATTTATAGCAAAACAGGAGAATGAGATGGAAAGTATCATAGAGTTATAGGTGTTTGAGACCCTGAATGATATCATCCAATTAGCACTTAAGGTAGAGAGGCAAAGGTCAAGAAATCTGTTTCAAATACGGGTAACTTACATCCAATTAAGCTAGTTTAAAGCACTTTAGAGGGGGGTTATAGGAGGAA
Organism: Combretum micranthum; assembly: GCA_024138025.1. Classification (NCBI taxonomy): domain Eukaryota; kingdom Viridiplantae; phylum Streptophyta; class Magnoliopsida; order Myrtales; family Combretaceae; genus Combretum; species Combretum micranthum. The sequence goes on along the minus strand of JAMXBD010002123.1, from coordinate 61,768 downwards.
AAATGAGAAGGGTGTCAATGTTTAGGATAGAGGAAGATATAAGGAGGTATGAGTGAAGGTACGATGATCATAGAAACCCATCTGTTGCATATAGTGTGCAAAAAGTAGATAGATTAAGTGCTTTAAATGCCTTGGTTTCAGAGATATGGATTCTATATGAGATAATTATTGCATGATGGTAGTTCAAGTTTATAAGTTTCAGCAATAATAGTCTTATAAACTAGTCTAATTAATTTATATCTGATTCCTTCTAATTTATGTCTTTTCATAATATATAACACAAAAAGTATAAATCAAAACCTTTCTTAAAATCTGTTTAAAAGACATACTAATAGACTTCTTTTTGAAATCTACCCATGTCAATGAAGAAGCTCAAACAATTGAAAAATGCTAAGAGCAGATAGACTAATTTAATAATCTTTATTTAGAACCTATAGAGCCAAATCTTCCTAATACATCTCTTAAATTATGCTCAACTCCCTTGATCATGCCACCAATCCAAAAAGTCAACCTATAGCAATAAATTGGACCTAAAGGCCCATTCACCAAAATAGCTCTTTATAAGATTTAAGATTTTGCTAAGCCTTTTGGCGATAATAAATTTAATGCGATGGATTTCTCACACTTCTTGAGTTCTTATCAATTGATATTGACGGTGGCACACAACTCAAAATTTACATCCCATACCTAATATCAATATGTATATGACAACCATCAATCGAGTATCATATACTATATCATAGACTCTTCAATCAAGATCAATTCATCATCACATCAATCTAATTTTGATCAAAGTTTGTTTTAAGATTGGTTCATCATATCTAATCTTGATTCATTCATATTGGTTTATTTCAAATATCTAAATTTAAAAAAATTATTAAATACTACATATTAGACCCTTAATTAAAAAATACAATCAATTGGTTTCAATGCAATGATAGGATCATATTATTTAGTATTAGAGCAATCTATATAATATACCAATCATCCACTAGCCTTATTGGTGAATTCAAAGAAAACATCATTCAAGTCTTTCTTCCTAAAATCTATTTAAATTAAATTTCTTAAGACTCCACTATATGTTAATGCGAAAAAATTTTTATTGAAGCCCAAAATATCGACATTTATCTCCTTATCATATTTATATTTTAATTAATCCTAGGATTATTCAAAAGTTATAATATAAATTGACTTATTTAAGAATCTTATATAACTAATGACCTCCTAAAATCTATTTAAATTATATATCTTATGACTCCATTATATCTTAATGTGAAAAAATTCTCATTGAAGCCCAAAAATCTACATTTATCTCGTTATCATAATTATATTTTAATTAATCCTAAGATTATTCAAAAGTTAAATATCATTTAACTTATTTAAGAATCTCATATAACTAATGAGCTAGTATAAAACTCCAAATGCTCATTGCGATTCAAAAATTAAAGCATCATCAAATACTCTATCCTAGGATTATGAAGATAGTCTCCTTGTTTGTTTTCCTAATTTCTTCTAATTCCTTGCATTTTTCAAATTTCTAGTTAAATCAATAATGATGGTTTTCTTTATTTACTTAAGTTTGCCATGATTTTTCTTTTGGAGAAGTCTTAATAAGAATAATATGACAAAGAGTCCATAGGGTTATGGAGAGACACCAAGTCTCTTGAATAACTCTTAATAAGAGTAATATGACAAGGTCAAATAAGATTAAGTGTGATTGAGAATAAAATTTTGTAATGCAATTACGATCACTATTTTTTAATATTTTGTGTAGTTTGGTTATGAATAACCACACATTAGATACGTCTTACCCAGATAAGATTTAACTATGATTATATCGAGTTGTTATTATGCATATTTTAACAAAATCAACTTTTTAGTGACAATTTAGGATTAGTAAGAAGAAGACTAAAGAGTACAAACACTCAATAAATGTCTAAAGTAGGTTAGTTTTCGTAATGTGACATTAGCCCCTTTTATTATATATTATGATAAGTTAAAGGGGCAAAAATGTATATTTATAGCTTAAAATATGCAAAACGGAAAGTGCTGGAATAAAGGTGTTGACTGGATGACACTTATATAGTGCTACCAGACACTATGATGTTATCATAAGAAATCAAAATCAAATAAAGTTAATGAAATCCAATTGGGTTCACACTTTCAAATTATCCTCAAATTGAAAACCTAAATTTTGAAAAATAATTCAAATGACAAAATAAATTGAAATATAATTTAATAATAGTTGTTTAAATGAAAAGTTTTATAAGAAAAATCAAAACAATGATGTTAAGAGCTTTGATATTGCAAAATTATAATTTGACCCCAAACCGGGAACTTACGTGGATTAAAAATTCAAAATTGTAAATAAATTAAACTTATTTGATATATTTAAATCCTTGTTAGCCAAATAGGTTAATTAACAATCCTAAATTGTTAAAAACTAATATCTAGACATACGAGATTTGGCCATGTGGTAAACGCCTAAAAGGAGGTTTACTTTCTCCTTGCCTAAAACCCTAATTATACCATTTTCTTTTCCCATAAAACTATTTCTCTTCTTCTTTTTTTTCTACCTCTTTCCCTTTTGAAACCCTCCCAAGACCTAAGGTAAGGTTATCCAAAACTCTAACCCCTTTCTTAGTGCTAAATAAGTAGAATTAGCAAGATCTAGCACTAATTAACTCATGTAATGTCTTTTACATAAGAAAAATAGAGAGAAAGAAGCAGGGTTAAAAGAGGAAGAAGAACCACCACCATGAAAAAATTTGAATCAATGTAAGTGTGAGATTTTAAGATGTTGTAATGTGAGTATTTTAATAATAAAACTAACTTGGGTGAGTTGATACATACTTGGAGTGTCAAGAAACAAAGTTTTGCAGTGATTTTGGAGTCTTAAATTCCCTTCCCAGCTGATGCAAGTGAAAACAATCATCTAAAGCGAGGTAAAGCATCAAAACTAACTTATTTTTATGAGAAAGTGATGGTTTTGGAGTTGGGTCTACGATGGTAGTGTTAAATGTTGTTTTTGGTATGTTTTAGGGATAGGTTATGTTATAAGTTGATGTTAGTAATATAAAATCATGAAGACTTGTATGAAGATATTAGAAAATTTTAGAAGAAGAGGAAAAAAAAAACAAAACGAAACCAGGAAGAAATTTAGGCTACTATCAAAACTACATGTTTAGGCTTTCAAATTTGATTAATCATGTTTTAACAAACTAGAGATGAAAATAGATGAGTTTAACATGAATGCAATCATCTAATACCTTTGAGATTACCAAAATTTATCTCAAAACATATTTTTGACAAAAATATCAAGTTTAAGCATGATATTTCATAAACCTCGAAACATGGCATGAACACGAAGTCATGTTCCAATCATGCTTCTCACTGAGCATTAAAAACACAAGGACTATTGTTTCCAAAAAAGTACAATGCTTCTCTCTATTCTTTAAACACCTTTAAACCTAGAAGAACATATGAGATACATGCAGCCGTGTTCCCCTTGTGTTTCTCTCTATGCTTGAAAATGCTTTAAAACCCAGAAGAATACAAGAAGATACATGTATTCGTGTTCCCCTTATGCTTCCCTCTGTTCTAAAATGCCTTGAAACCCAGAAGAACATACGAAGATACATGCATTCGTATTTGATTGCCAAACAAAGAAGGGATACGTTTGAAACACAACTGACATATCTAGTCGCGTACTAGAATATGGGGTGATACATCCTCCCGTGTACTGGTCGTGTTCTCATCTAGCCCTTTTTTTTCCTTCTTCGATCCTTGTCCAAATCAAACAAAACTTGACCAACTTCTTCCTTAGATTTAAATAACCCTCTAAGCATGATCTTTAAGTAAAATGGTTAAGTCAAGGAGACCTAGATATAACAAACAATACAAAAGGATTAAAGATAATTAATCATGAACTGATTATAATTTCAATCATGAACAGTTATTGGCATCAAGCTTGGAAAGGGATTTGGAAGCTCAAATTGATTGACAAGTACTCAGTAATTGCATGTTGCTCATTAGGGTAGCATTAACAACTAGACTAAGAATTTAAACTCGGCTTAATTAAGTGTTGGTTGTTGCTTAGCTGCTTACTTCAAGAGTGGTACCCCCAAACTAGATTGCAAGTCTGATCCTAACTTCGAGATGATATGGTAGTTTAGGTGCTTAAGCCCATGGTTGGGCTTAGCGAGTAGTCGATAGGGAAATTTCCAAGATCAAGCAGCTAACTAAGAGCAAGTATGAAGTTGTGATGAGTTATACTGCATTATGGGACCTTATATAAAGCATCACAATGGACCATGCTCATTGGTACCAGCCTGTGAGATAATGACCAGAACGAGACTATTTTCTTCTTTTCTTTTTAGGTAAATATTAGGGATTTATCAAACCCCCCTCTTCGATGCGTGATGCACTAAGGAAACCCTACCCATTATGTTTGCTAGGAGTCATGAGTACTCTTGTACTTGTTGGTATTTTTAAAACATTGAGGATACCTTGTTTGTGGACTTCAAATTAAATATCTTAAACTATGGTTATTGCATTAGATTAAGAACATGTGACATGCGGTATGTGCTTACATTACTATGTATTAGGCTTCATATCTCATTTTATTAACCTTCCAGATCTTATCGATGATTCGATGGGAAATGAGAGATACGTAGAATGACTCGATTAGATGACGATGTACAAGACTTAGGTTTTACGAGTTTTCCTGGAGGAGTTTTATTGTAATCATGTTTTATAAACTTAGATGACTGTCATAAATTAAGTATCAAATACTTTTGTTTGATTTAATACGAACCTTTAAGTCCAAAAGTTCTGTATTTGAGTTGTCATTTCTAGATCGCCTATGGGAAATATTTATAAATGACTATTTGTAATATTTATTTTCTAAACAAATTGAATTATAGGTTTTGATAAACCTGAACCATGGATAAACATATGGCACTCTACCGAAATTTTCATAAGAATTACTATTGATTTCTCAAATTAAAACCTATTTGTAGGGTTATGATTGTAGTACCTTGTAAGGTGTGCCTTTTTTCTTGACCTTATTTAAAGTTTAGTTGTTAAAAAAATTATTATCATCAAGTTAATATGGTTGACAGTTTGTAGTAAGATGATGTATCAAGTATTATTGATTTTGGAAGTAATGTTTGAAGAAGATTAGATATCGGCTATGAGACCGCAACTAAATGTATGTTAGGTTAACTTTCTTTAGTCATTGTAAATCTTGTGTAATAGATGTATATGGCATCTCAATAATAAGAAGAGTTCTTCAGGAATTTTGACAACCGTATGGAAGATTTTGTGACAGTTGCGAAGCATGGTAATGCCCATGATGATGATGTGCAAGCAGATAATTGTAGGGGTGCTAATGGTGCATAAAGAGGTGGCAATGGTGTTAATATATCTGCATAAATAAACATTAGGGATGGTAATAATACGACCTTAGGTGATAATACTAACAACATGATAGATATGGTTAGTGAGGATGGTAGCGTGAGGAGGCCTTAACTATTGGAGGTAAACTCAATAAAATTTAAAATTCTACCATTTGATAGTTTGAAGCATTGGATGATTAGTATGATTGGTTGGATAGGATCGAGATGGTGCTTACATGATATGGTTATGAGAATATTGTAAAAGTAAAGTAACTTGTGGTTGAGTCCATAAGGTATGCTTAGCTTTGATGGCAAAGCATAATGAGTTATAAAGGAAACAAGAGATAAGTGAATGCAGCTAGAGATGGGTATATGGGCGAAGTGGGTTAAACAAGCTAGGCCATTTTGGCCTACTTTTAAAAGAGCAAAAATTTGTTAGCTTGAGCCCAGCCCACGAGTAATAAGTATTTATTTTATATTTTATTTTGATGTTAATTTGTGAGAAAATTGGAATATTTACGTATTTTAGTATTTTATATATATCAATGATTAATTTTATTGTTATTTTAATTACTTGTATATGAATTTTTTTTTAAATAATTTTTTGGATATAATATTATGTTTAAATTAATAAATATCTACTTTAAAAGAATGTTATTATGCATGTGATGTGTGTATCAATCAATCCTCATCGATAACATATCATAAATAATCACTAATATGTTGTTATTATTATTTTTTATTCTTAAATTGTTCCTCTTTTTTTTCTTCTTTTTTTTTTTATAGTTAGCCTCTAGACCGGCTCGACCTGTCATGGGCCAGCCCGTTCTATAAACAGGAAGGCCAATTTGGCCTGCTTTTAAATATGCTAAAAAAAGTTGGTCGTGGCTAGCTTTTTTAAGCAGGTAAATAGACCTACCCATATGCCAACCTCTAAATGCAACGGAGGAAGATGCTAAAGGAGTAGATAGTCCTTAGTTGAAATTTAGTAACGCAAAAATCTCTTTCTACACCAAGCTCATGTGAAGACTTAAGAGGAGAATGCAGTGGAGGAGGATGCTAAAGGAGCATATAGTCCTTAGTTGAAATTAAGTAATACAAAAATCTCTTTCCACACTAAGTGTACCATTAAAGGGAATATTTATGAATTAATAGTAAAATGTGGGTTTTGTATGAATGTAGTAGTGAGCTATTACTCAAAAAGTGAGGCCTCTTGGTACTATTGGTGATAGATATGCTAATAAGATATTATGTAATGGAGTAATTATGAATGTGTCCCACTTATTGTTGGTAGTCTGTGGTTGTTTGATAAGAGGGTACTACATGATGACTATTGCAACACTTATGCATCTCCGAAAAATGAGGAAAAGGTGCTACTTTAACCTATGAGTTTTGGTAAGGTTCGGGCTACACAAGTTGAGATGGTTGAGCCCAAGAAGGAAAGTTCTCTTATGGCTAGTAGTGACTTGAGAGCTATAGTTAGTAAGAGGGAGTTGTTGATCATTTTACAATTCTAATAGCCATAGAAGATTAACTGTAGTATTCTCATCCCATGGTTTTATTGCTTTTTCTAGCTAAGTTCCTTAGTTTTATTAACCAAAGCTTCATGGTAAACCACCACTAGCGCATAACGTTAAGCATATATTGTTCTAATGCTTGGAGAATCCTTGCCCAAGGAGACTAATAAACTCACATACTAGGTGATTGAATTTATTAGTTTGGATTATGTAAGGGAGAGCAAGATTTATTATTTGATTCCTGCATCATTTTTATAGAAGAAGAATGGGTCTCATAGGTTGTGTATTGATAATAGCGCCATCATCCTAATTGATATGAAATACCGATATTACATAACCAACCTCGATGACATGCTGAATGAGTGACATGGGGTTGAGTGTTATCTACATGAGAGTTGATGATTAAGAGAAGACAACTTCAAAACTTTCACAAGTGGATGGTCATGCTATTCTGGTTAACCAATAGTCTAAGCACTATCATGTGATTGATGGACCATGTTTTGCAAGTTTATTGGTATTATATTATTGTATGCTTTGATAATATTTCATATATATTATGATTTTGATTATCGTGTGATCACTTGCATGCTATTTTATAGTGGAGAAAATTACATCAAAAGGTATCAATGGTAACTTTAATTAAGGTATCAAATTTTCGAATAGTTAAAAAGAGGAATCAATGTTTGGGAATAGAATCATGAATAAGTTTCATTCACAGTACCTAAAATTTTTTATTTGTAATGGAATAATACCTAAAAAAAATTATACCAAGAAAAATTGGATGGATTTCATCCATTTTTCTGTCCAACTGTGACGAGACAACAAACTCCATATAAAATAATAATTTCTCAATCTTATTTAACAAATTTTATCTAATTTTTTCTCTCTCCCCCCTCATCTTCCTTCCAAGAACATCATCTTCTTCTTTGTGACTCTCTCTCTCTCTCTCTCTTGTGACTCTTCCTCTTCCCGACCCCCTTCTATCTCCTTCTGATTTTTCTCTCTTAGGACAATCACTTCCATAGACCATCCGAACCCGCCTCTTCTCACTCTCCCTCTCGATCTCGATCTCTTTTCCACCACTACAGATACCATCATCTTCCATCAACAATTCTAACACCCGCTTATTGAACCACCATAATAGTCGCCATAACCACTACATCAAACCACCACCTTAACCTATAAACACCACCTAACATCCATTATCTTCTTCTTCAATGGCCTACACATGACGATTGCTAATACCACACAACCACCACCATACCCCAAGTCAAATACGAACTAATACCCATCGACGCCACTGAATCATTGACAAACACAACCACGACCTCTACTAAAACTCAAATTCAAAAACCATGCTCTAAAGCCCTAGCATCCATAATCACACGCCAACTCAAACCAAACACCAAGCTGAACAACTAAAACTCACTTTTCAATTGTGGTTGTGTGAAAAAAAGTTGTGCAAAAATGTCAAAAGGATCTTGGTGTTGCCATCAAAGTAGGTGATGTTCTTGGGGAAGTAAAAGAGAAGAGAGAGAGAGATGAAATACAAAAGGGAAAGTAAAAACCAATCAATTACTTTTGTGGGTGGGGGGGTCGCAGGAGATACATCTAGCAAACTGTCTCTCTCATCCGCATCCGTTTATGTCCTAACAAGAATTGACAAGTGAAATCATGCTTTTGAAGAAGAGAGAAAAGGATGATATCAAGAAGAAGAAGATGACCCATGTCTTGAGCTTGTCCATTTCCTTATAAAATTATTTTAGCTACAACGAAAAGAGAGATGTTTGGTGTCCATTTCTTTGTGTCTTAAGGTAATTGGTTAGAACTATTTTCAAGAAGAAGATGATGTTCTTGGGGAAAAGAAAACGAGAGAGAAAGGCGAAAGTTAAAAAAAAAAAAAGAAAAAAATTGATAAAAATTGTTGACTAAGATTGAGAAATGATTTTTTTAATGGAGTTCGCTTGTCATATCAACTGTTGGATAGAAAAATTGATGGAATCCATCTAAATGTATCATGAGTAAAACTTTTAAAAAGTTCTGGTACTTTCTTGGTACAAAACTTTTTTTAGGTATTATTTCGTTGCAAATTAAAAAGTTCAGATACCATGAATGAAACTTACCCATAGATTCATTTATGTCATTAATGTTTCAAGTAGTTAAAAAGAGAAATGGATATGTTACAAAATGAGTCAAATAAGGTATTATAATTAATCATTAATAAAAGTAAAGAAACTTAATTGAAAACTAATGCAATTGTTGATACCTTAAATGAACTTTGAAAAATGTTAATACTCTATTGATATCTCATTTAATTCACTTCGCCAAACATTGATTTTTTTTTTAATCACTCGAAATTAATATTTACCTTAAATGAATTACTATAAAAATTGATACATTTTGTATAATTTACATTTTATGGTTTTGAGAAAAATTAATTGTATGGGAATGTAAAAAAAAATATATGTATATAAAAATAAAAGGGTGTTTTGTCAAAAGAAAATGATTTTTCAAAGTTTTGCCATTTTAAAGATGGAGTTAGGTTGACGAGAAGAAGATTTGACTTATTATAAAGTGGTGAAAGTTTAATAAGTGTTTTTGAGGTGAGGAGTTTGCATAAGTTTGCATCCTTTTATTATAAAATAATAAAGAACTTTAGCATCATTGTTTTCTTATTGACCTAGTTGACAAAGTAGATGGCTAAGCTTAGATAGACTAAGACTATACAAAGACTTCTAATTTGATCAAATAAAAACTTTCCTATTGTCGAGTTTGCCTACGGCCGATCATTTTACACTAAAAGCAACAAATTCCACTTTGAGATTGTATATGGCTTTAATTTTATCATTGTCATTTTTTCAAAATGTAAAAAATGAAAAAAAAAAAAAAATCCTGTGTTTGAACAATTAAATAATGTCATTCTTTTATATGCAAAAAACGTTCATCCTTTTGAATTTTTCCAAATAAAATCATACGTGATCACTAATTTATGATCACCAAGTTGCTTAAACATTGTGGGGCAATTGACAATCCATAGTACCTAATAAAATACTTATTTTATTCTTGTCTTTTGAGAACCACCATGCAATCTTCTCGTGTCACGCCCTTTATCGTTGGATGACGGTTATTTATTGAGATTGATTTCACATTTAGTACTTGATAATTCGATGTATCTAGATCTGTTTGCTAAAAACCAACAAATGGAAAAAGTCCACGCATGATGTCCTTCATCAAATGTGGTTCCAGAAGCAACCTTATGGTATCCTATTATTCCCATGTGTTTATAGTTTCAATCACATAGGTTAAAATGACTAGAATGTTGTACACTGGCGGGATTATGAATGGACTAAAAAATCATTTGATGAGTTATCCGAATTTATCTTATATTATTAAATGGATCTTTTGATAATACTTTGGGACACTTTAGTTATTTTGAAATCACAGCACGATTGATTCAATAGAATAGAATTGATATTTCATTTTTATTATCATGAAATATCTACTTCTCCATTTGATTTGTAAAATATTCTATCAAAAAAATATATATTCTATATAATATAGAATAGATAAGATATCTCAATTCCTTTATTTTACTGAAGGAATGACTATTCATGATCAAAAAGTATAATTTGTAATAAAAATATCTCTAATAATAAAAAAAAAATTGTAATTCTTTTCTAACCATATTTTATTCAAATCAAACACATCATAAGAGTTTCAATTACACAATAAAAAAAGGAAGAAAAAAATTATATCTTATATTATAGATGATTAAATAAAGGATGAAATATTCTAGTGTTTGAATAAAATAGAAAACTTGTTAGCGGTTTGAGTAAAGGATATACCACGTATAAAGTCATACAAACATAGGAATAGGATGATGCTAGGGCTCCAATGTAACACATTTAGATCTTAATGATGTGACACATCAATTATACGAGGCAATCACCACTTGCTTATAATTTTCAATCTCCATTATGACATGATTTCATCTTCTATTTGCACAAATATAAATACATATGTTCTCTATTTAGCCTATTTTAATAATATTTATCTTTTATTTGAACCATTAAAACATTTTTGGGTCTGTTTGGATAGTCTATTTTTCATCTGTATCTGTATCTTTTTTAAAATGATATGTGTAAATATGTCTTATTTGTATTTATATTTTTATCTATATTTGATATATTTGATCTTTTAATGAGCATTGTTAACTTTTTTTTTTACTATATTTATTTCTTGATAAATAATTTATTAAAAAAAGTTCAAAAAAGTATCTGTATCTACCGAAAAAAGCCAAACAAACAGACCCTTCACCGTCTAATTGAACCTAATCTCAAACTTTCATCTCTTGTCTATAGTTTTTCCCATGATAAAATAATTTAATGCACAATACACTGAGATCTTATTTTATATTATCATATACGTATAGTCACCAAATATTCGTATGATAATAACTGAGAAAAATCTAGTCATGTTTTTAGTGAATCGTTTAAAGAGAATATTTTTAAAAATCTCAGCAACTCAACTCATAATGCACTTAATAAGTTGGGTAATGTTTTCCTATATATAATCCTTTTCTTGCCCGTCTTATTGCACGATGACATTTTATAATTTCAGACCATTCATTTACTTAAACAATATAATAGTATATCATAAAATGTCTTCGTCAGGTACTTATATAGTAATTTTTTATACGAAACAAGTAGATCGATTGTGAAGTCCTACATGAATTTATGGATCTTGGATTGTCCGACTTTTATCTGTGTTTTAATCTTATTTATATTTTGATTTGTTTATAAGTAAAAATATTTTTTTTATTTCATTTGTATCTGTTTTTTATAAACAATCTGTTTAAAAATAATAAAATAATATGTCAAAACAATCCGAAAAAACCAAACAAATCCATATCAAAACGTCTTTAATGTAAATAGTGAAAATAATTTTTCTAATCATTTATTAAAGGTGGAGAAATTGTACAGAAATATTAAAACGTGGGAGGCTCAAACAAAACAATGTGGTAAAAGATGGAGAAATAAAAAAATAACAATAATTGTATGGGTCAAAAAAAAAAAAAAAAAGGACCATAAATGTGTGGGTGTGACCTTTCTTTTAACTTTTCATTTAAGGTAAGTGCGTAATGAATGATGTAGTGTTAAATGTATCCTTACTTGGGTTTTAACAACTGTCGGGTAACGCTGGTCAACAGAAATCTTATAAAACAGTCGTTATAGTACATGGGCCTAAGCCGCAGGTTTACTGTGAAAACACAAACTAGACTTATAAAATATCTCCAGCTATTTGTCTAATTGAATTGGTAATTGAGACTAACCATAATATCAGATTCTCATTTCAAATTTAACTTGGCACCAACTCGTGAGCAAGCTCATTTATATTTTTAGCACTATAATATAATATAACATAATATTATAATCCAAATGTTTTGAGCTCGTTTATTTAAATGAATTTTTATGTCAAACTCGAACTTTTGTAGTATCAGAGCATTTCATCAGCCAAAGAAGAAGAAGTGTATCCTTACTGCCTAGTGTGGTTTTCATCTGTGTAACGAAACTGACGAGAACATTAGCTCTATCAATAGGGAGAGTATAAGATACCCACTAATATAGATAGTAGAACTTTAATCACAGAAGTGTCTTTTGATTAAATAATTTGGAGTTCGTCGAAACTCTAAAGTTAAGTGTGTTTTTGGCAGAACAATCCTATGATAGGTGATCTCCTCGAAAGCGCAAACACTAAAAGACGAAATTATGTAATGTGTGATCAAAACAGGCAATACTTCTATGGGCAGAATTTCATGACGTTACAAAGTTTAATAGTTTTATCGAATTGAATTTGAGCCTTTCAAAAGCCGAAATTAGTTCGACACTTAATATAATAATAAAAGAAGGGCTTATTTACAGGCCTATCAGTAAGCATTTGCAGTAACAACATCGACGTGTACAGCGATTTTTCTTATAAATTACATAGATAGATGTGGTGAGGTTAGGAAGGGCCATGTTTAGGTACTTTGAACCAATAGAAACATTTTAAGTCTGTCCATGAAATTCACCAAAGTCTTCATCTTCCATTTAAAATCCCAAAGCTGAATTCTCATTGGCTTTTAAGATCTGCTTTTAAATTCCCAATAACGTCTGTGAACAAGGGTCCATCACCTTCATATACTCCTCCCTTCACAAACCCTCTGCTCCACTCCACTACCACCTCCATTATAAACTCCAGTGGGCAGGACCAAATTCAGCTTGCTACCTCCCATATTATTTCTCTTTAGCCAAAAAAAAAAAAAAAAATGAAGGTACCCAAATAATTTTCTTTTTGTTTTAAGAAATATGTTCTACTAGTTTACATTGATATTTTTATACTTACTTACATTAATCTTATGTGCATTTTTATGTTACTGATGAGATATCTGTACTCTTTTCTTTTCTTTTCTTTCTCTTTTATTTATTTCAGTTTTTAAGTTGGATGCAAGGTAAATTAAATGGAAGACAAGGGAGCAATAAAACAATTAAAATGTCAACTCCTAGTAAGTCCTAATTCTATCTTTATCATCCCAATAGCTATTTTTCTTTGCAATATTTTTCAACATTTCCATATCATATATTTTTCTCTTTTGGTATTTTTATACCAACTTAGCACTTTATTTTATTTTTGCAATGTCATTTTCAATAGGACTTGGGAAAGGTATCTTCCTAAGCATATGATCCTATTTTAACTAATTCAAAGCATTATGAGGGGAAAATATTTATTGGGTGTGTGACATGCAACTTTAGGTGTAAATACAAGTATTGATATATATCAATTATGCTTAAACACATAATAGCGTTATACATGAGAGAGTTATTAAATGATTACTGCCCTTATTTTATCAATACTATTACGATATTTATCCACCACATACATATAGACGTGAAAAGTTAATCGGTTTCATCTTAGAAGATAACTTGTTTACGTGTATCTTCTCTTTCATGCTTCGCAAGATAGTAAACTCAGATTTTTGTTTCATCTTACAGCAAAAACAAAGCTAGAACCGCGAGAGGAATTCAGTGATTGGCCGCATGGATTACTAGCAATCGGAACATTTGGGAACAATGAATCAAAAGAAATTAAAGAAGCCCCCCAAGATTTCCAGGACAGTCCTTCCTCACCTGAAGATTTTTCAGAATTCACTCCTGAAGAAGTTGGAAACCTACAGAAAGAGCTAACCAAACTATTGCGAAAACCGGCTTCCAAAACCGACAAGGAAATAACAGATCTCCCATTAGATAGATTCCTTAATTGTCCTTCCAGTTTGGATGTTGATAGAAGAATTAGCAATTCGCATTGCAGTAATTCGGCTGATATCGAGGATGATATCGACATCGAACGGACTATTAGTGTCATTATCCGTAAATGCAAGGAGATCTCAGCAGATTCTAATAAAAAAAATCGATTAGTAAGAAGTCCATATCATTCCTTCTTAAGAAGATGTTTGTGTGCAGCAGTGGCTTCATACCATCTCCTAGTTTGAGGGATAATCTTCAAGAATCAAGGATGGAGAAGGTGAGTACCATGTTCGATTTGCATAATTTTAAGAGACCGGATGGTACAGAATCATCGATTCATGTTTGATTGCAAAATATATAATCATGACCCTCTTATCTTCTAAAAGGGGTGTTTATAAAACACGGTATAAGAGGATTGTATTATTACACTTCGCGTGCTATGCTATGCTATATTCTTTTTGTTCCTTTTGTATTGTCCAGTTCTGGTAACCAAATGCATGAAAATGCAAGCTCTAACTAAAGGAAGTTTTTTTCACATGGCAGCTTTTGAGGACAATGCTTCACAAGAAAATGAATCAACGGAACCCGACTCGAGCTTCATCCGCAAAGAAGTACCTTCAGGGCAAATCTAACCTCAAAGCAGAGGAGGAAGATGATAGGCAAGGAAGAGATAATGACTCCAAATGGGTGAAAACTGATTCTGAATGTAAGTTTCATGGATATTATCTAAATGATTTTCTTGATTGATGTGTCATATGTTGGATTTTCATTCAAATATGTCTTTGTTTTTTTCCATGATTGCAGACATTGTTCTAGAGATATGATCTGCCATGATCAGAGCAAGAGAGGATATTGATTTCGAATGAATAAAGCCACCAATATAGTTATATCTCCAATTTTTTTTTTTTTTTTCCTGTTGATGGTGTTGGCAGGTGTTTTTTCATGGTTGTTCCTGTTTGAGACAGAACAACACATGTTTAGTGTACTACATAAGAAAAAGAAAATATCTGTAGTCTTTACTGGACATCATCTCCAATTATATTCTGCATTCAGCAGAATAATTTGACTGTAATTGATTTTGATTAAGTGGCATGTATGATAATGAATTTGTACGCAACCCTTTCCTTTTATCTCTCTTTTTTCTCTCCCTATCATATGACTTATTGATATAAGTTTCAATAAAATAAATAGCCAAAATTGATGAATTTTGTGACTACATAGATACACCAAATAAATTCCCATAATAGTAAATCTTATAAGGAGTGTAAGCATATCAAACATACTTGCAATTCGAGTATAGTTGAGTTGAATTCTAGTTAATTGTGTAGTTTCTCGAATTCAACTTCAACTTCATAATAATTTACCTAATGAGTTTGAAAGTCTAATTGAGTTTAAATTAATCTTTAGCATTAGATTCAATTTCTTTTTTTTTTCCCTTTATTTCCTTTTCCTTTTTTGGCAAACCCTTTACATAAAAGGAGACAAAGACAGATTTAGAGCAAGGGAAAAGAGGGGCTATAACCCTTCTCGTTCAGAAGAAAACTTGATTATTATAACATATTTAAATAAAAAAAATTATCTGTTATATTTATATTATAATAAAGTATGTTTGGCTCCTCCGTTGATATGGTTCGAAATGCATACTAGAAAGGAGACGATGTTAGCCTCAAATTTTATTAATAAAAAGAAAATGAAGTACAAAATAAAGAGAGAGTATGGCTAACTTTTATAAAATCATAAGAGTTTTAGTACCAATATAAGTCCATTGTAATTGAGTTTACTCATCAATAATGATTTGATTATGAAAAATCAAAATACAATGAGCTTAAACAGCTCAATCTACTCATTTTTAATCTTATCAAGTATTAGTTTCAAATTCGATTGACCTTAAGTTAAACTCTAATTTAGATCAATACTATACTATATCAATTTAATTCAATTCTACCCTTCTATATGAGTGCCAAAGAGGTGCAAGTGCCAACTAGAAGGGAACTTCTATAGTCCTATTACGGGACCATAGAATTTTCCCAATTAAAAATATTGTAGGTGTCGATATAATAAGTAATTCGAGAGAGCATCCATAAGAATTCCAGCGTCTTAACAAAGATTTTACATAGCAATACAAAATAAATAAGAAATTCCATGTGGAATTATGCAAGGTCCCAGTATATCATTCTTAATAAGAATGAAAGTGAAAATGGCAACAAGGTGCAAATTCCAGCATAATACGAGCCATTAATTAGTCAACGATTCTAGGTCCACCAATTAGTCGTTAAAGACTAATTTTAGTAATTATCATTTTATTTTATTTTTTCAACCAATATTCTATATCGTATAAAATAGGAAATAGCCAAATGGTAACAACGAGAACTGGCCATAAATATCAATGTATGGAATCTATAAAGATTTAATAAATAAATAAATAAAAGATTTGTTTGTCCTTTTTCTCATAATCACAACATGGTATCAAAGCAGGGTGCTCTATTTAAGTAATAAAAAAAAAAAAAACTCAAAATCTAATCAGAGAAGATAAAGCATGGCAGAACCATCAAAGGGTCACCAATCATATATTGGCGAAGCAAACCCTACATTGGGCTGATCTCAACCCTTCTCAATGGCAAGAATTACCTATTATGGGCTCGAGCTGCTACTCTTTCTCTCAATGGCAAAGCCAAACTTGGTTATATCACTGGAACAAAAAGGAAAATAGAACAAGATTCAAAAACCTAGAAGATTCAAAAATCAAAGAATGGCAAATGAACGATCATCTTGTGATTTCATGGCTACTAAATTCTATGGAACCACAAATAGCATAACTATTTGTTTTCTCAAGCTCATCAGCCGAAATTTTGCAATCAACTCAAGCTCTATTTGGGCAACCGAGAAACTATTGCCACATCTTTCAATTCAAATAAGAAATTTCAAAAACCAAGTAAGAAGACAAAAAAATTACTGAGTATATTAACTCGCTGAATCGAAGTGGTATGAACTTTCAATCTATCTCCCACAAACAACCGATCTAAAAACAATTCAAGATAAAGTCAAGCACCACAAAATTTACCAATTCCTTGCAAGGCTAGATTCAAGCTTTGATCTAGTTTGCACATAGATCCTCCTTAGTCTTGATCTCCCCCTTTCGCTAGCATAGTTGCTATGGTACAGCAAGAGGAGACAAGGCAAAGAACCATGAACACAAAGCCACACTCAACCAATGAGAATCAAGCCTTTCACCATCAATAGAAGCAATAGTAGCCAAGAAAACCTTAAAAACAGGGGGGAAAAGGTGAGAAAAACAACCATTCACTCAATGTAACCATTGTCAAGAGGCTGGGCACACGAAGAGACGGCTGAGTGTGTTTCTCCATCCACACCTGGCCATCAAAGAAAAGAGCAAAGGAGTTGATTCGAAAGGAGGAAAGAGAAAAGCCCTAAGTATGGAAGCAAGCTCGAACAAGGCGGAGTTAGTTCCCGACCCTAGCTCGGCCCGCTTTTAATGAATAGTTAACCAAGATTGAAAACATTCTATAGTAGTTAAACCAGATTTTGAGAAATGATCAACAATTAACTACTAGTCAAATCAACCTAGGTAATTCAAGTAAAAGTAAATCAAGTATGGTTTCAAATTTTGTCACCAAGACCAATGACAATAATGTATGGATTATTGATTCTAGGGCCACCAACCATATTACTGGATGTCATGAAATTTTGAAAGATAAGGTGAAAAATAAAAATAACTAACATGTAACTGTTGCTAATGGGTAAAGGTTCCAATGCATAGCACCAGCACTACTAGTTTTTTCTCAAAAAATATTTGTAACATTTTATACTTGCTTACCTTCACTTCTAACTTTTTATTTGTTAGCAAAATTACTGTAGAATTAAATTGCAATGTTATTTCTTGACTCAAAGTGTGACTTTTCAAGACAGAATGACAAGGAAGAAGATTGGTAAGGGAAAGTTAGGAAATGGTCCTTATCTTCTTGACCTATCAAAAAAGGCGCTTAGTGTTAACACTAAGTCTGTTGATGAAAATAAGTTGTGGCATAAGAGAATTGGTCACCCTTTTGATAAAGTTTTGAGAAAATTATTTTACTTACCTAGTTTAGATTCCAACAATTGTGATATATGTCATTTTGCTAAGCAACCTAGATTACGTTTTCAACTATCTACTAATAAAACTGAGAATCCTTTCGATTTGATTCATTCTAATGTTTGGGAATTGCCCCGATTAAGTCTTCTAATGGTTTTAAATACTTTGTTAGTTTTATTGATGACTACTCTCACACTACTTGGCTATATCTACTTAAATCTAAAAGTAAAGTTTTTCTAAATTTCAAGAATTTGTAAACTTTGTTGAAAATCAATTTAGTGCCAAAATCAAAAGCTTTAGGTCTGATAATGGCACAGAATATATAAATAAATTTTTTTCAAAGTTTTTCAACCAAAAAGGAATCCTTCATCGAACTAATTGCATCAATACACCTGAACAAAATGGTGTATTTGAAAGAAAAAATAGACACCTGTTAGAGGTCACTAGATCTCTTCTATTTCAAACCATTTTTCCCAAAAATCTTTTAGTCAAATGCTATTCTTATTGCTACCTATTTAATCAACAGATTGCCTAGTTCTAATTTGAGAGATAAAAGCCCCTTAGAAGTTTTAAGCCTACGAAAAGTGAATTTAGACTACTTACAAGTATTTGGCTATACTTGCTTTGTAAATATCAAAAGACAAGACAAATTAGATAGAAATGCCATAAAGGCTATTTTCATAGGATATTCCTCCTAGAAAAAGGCATATAAATGTTATAATCCTACTTATCATAAACTTTATATCTCTAGGGACATAATCTTCTTTGAAAATGAGCATTTTTTTATAAAAATTGTGATGACCAGACAAATTTTGATGCTACCCTTAGTAATATTACTCTTCCATAACTTAAATTATTCGAAGGCAATGACAAACTCAACATGAAAAAAGTTCAAATAATACCGAAGGAGAAGAACATAACTCGGGGGGAGAAACTGAGGACCTAGCTGATAGTAGACTCAGAAGATCAACACGAGTCACTTAACCATCTACTAGGTTAAGAGATTTTGTAACCTATCAGGTGACCTACCCTGTTCAACGCTATGTGTCTTATGGTAATGCCTCATCTTAGTGCAAAGCTTTCTTAAGTTCAATATCTAAACAGAATGAGTCAACTACCTTTCGAGAAGCCAAAGATAACCCTATTTGGTATAAAGCAATGAAAGAAAAACTTAAGGCCCTTAAGAAAAACAATCCCTGGATTATTGTTCCCTTACTAGAGGATAAAAAACCTATAGGATGTAAATGGGTGTACAAGATCAAACATAACAGTAATGATACCATAGAAATGTACAAAGCTAGACTGGTTGCAAAAGACTTTGCTCAAACCTATGATATTGACTACCATGAGACCTTTACACCTATAGTTAAAATGAATATTGTTAGAATTCTATTAGATGTTGATGTTAACTTGGGATGGAGTCTATTTCAAATGGATGTTAAGAATGCTTTTCTTCAAGGTATCCTAGAAGAAGAGGTTTATATGAATTTACCCCCTGGTCATAAAAAAGAAACTAGTAACAATCTTGTTTATAGATTAAATAAATCAATTTATGGGCCTGTACATGGTATGCCAAACTCAATCATTCTCTTTTACTTCATGATTTTGCTAAAAGTACTATTGATTCTTCTATGTTTGTCAAGCACACAAAATGTTTAACAACCATTGTTCTTGTCTTTGGCAATAATCTTGAAGAAATTAGTAATGTCAAACAATAATTAAAAGAAAAGCTTGGCATCAAAGACCTAGGTAAACTCAAGTATTTTCTAGGTATTGAGATTGCCCATTCAAGTAAAGGTTTGTTTCTTTCTCAAAGAAAGTACGTCCTTCACCTTCTAAAGGAGATAGGTAAACTCAGTATAAAACTTGCCAATACCCCAATGAAGACCAATTATAAGGTTAGTCCCAAGAGTGACGAACCCTTAAAAGACATAAGACAATTCCAAAGACTAGTTGGCAAATTGATCTATTTTACTGTCACTTGACCAAACATAGCTTTTGTTGTAAGTGTTGTTCCAGTTTATGCATAACCCTAGGACTGCTATTAACCAAATACTTAAGTATCCCAAAGGGTCTCCTAATCAAGGGATCTAGATGAGAAAAAATGACACTAACTCCATTATTGGTTGTTTGGTGTAGATTAGGTTGGTAGTTGTGATAGAAAATCAATTACAAGATACTGTACCTTTGTAGGTGGAAACCTTGTAACATGGAAAAGTGAAAAAACAAAATGTTGTTGTGGTAAGATCAAGCGCAAAAGCAGAGTACAGAGCAATGGCACCAACTGCCAGTGAACTTGTGTGGATCAAGCAAAAGTTGTGCAATAAGAAAATTTAATGCAAGGGATCAATGCAGATGTACTATGACAATCAAGCTGCTAGACATATTGCATCAAATTCGGTGTTTCATGAAAGAACCAAGCACATTGAGGTAGATTGCTACTTTGTACGAGAAAAAGTTCAAGCTAGAGAAATTGAGACTCCATTCCTATGAAGTCAAGATTAGTTAGCTAACATATTCACCAAGGCATTGGACAAAGGAAGTTTTTAGAAGATCCTATGCAAATTGAGCTCAATTAACTTATTTGAACCCAATTTGAGGGGGAGTGATAAGAATGAAAGTAAAAAAGGCAACAATGTGCAGATCTCAGCCTAATACAAGCCATTAATTAATCAACAATTCTAAGTTCACCAGCTAGCCATTAAAAACTAACTTTAGTTATTATTATTGTAATTTCTATTTTTAGCCAATATTCTTTATTGTGTAAAATAAGAAATAGCCAAATGGTAATAAGGAGAATTGGCAATAAATATCAATGTATAGAGTCTATAAAGATTTAATAAAAATCAAAAAACCTTTTTTTTTTCATAATCACAATAATTCTGTTAATTGTTCCCGAAGAAAATGGGAGAAAAATAAAATCACCACTCAAAAAGTTAGGTACTATTTTAATTTAATATTTAAACTTTGAAATTTTTAAATTTTAATATTTAAACTTTGAAATTTTTAAATTTTAATATTTAATTTATATTTTGCCAATCAAATTTATAACCCTAGTTCTTATTGTTAGTAAATCTAAATTGAAAAGTCAGATTAAATTTTAACAAAGAAAAAAATAATTTAATATAACATTTAGCAACTTTAAATATTATTATAAAATATTACGAATAAAAGTTCGTTTATAATTTAACAACTTTAAACTTTTAACTATAAAACTATATTGATATCATATAAGTCTAAGTAATGATCTTATCATCATAGCTTTTCGCACTAAGTCTCAATCGAAAACATTTTAATGTTTGTATCAAACTATTTGTTTAGCTTACCATCAATGAACAGAAAAATAGATAAAAGGGTATATGATATACCTATTTTTTAATACTTTCCATTGAACTTATGATATATAAGATATTATTAAAAAGTTACTTATAAAATTAGGTACAATAACCAATCTTCTTCTTTTTCCCCTTCCAATATAGAAAGACAACAAAGCAACGTCGTGTATAATACAGGGTGGTGGTGAGGGATCTGAATCCTAATAATTTCGAGGAATCGATCTTTTCTTCGCAAAGCTTGCCACTTTACATCCAGGACCTTCCTTTGAAAGTAATCTTGGACCCTCATGTTTGTCTGTAATGGCCTGAAAGTTGAAAAAATAGATAAAATAAATAAATAAACCACCAAACCAAACCAAACTCAAGCCTTTTTTTTTTTTTTTTTCAAAATGCTCTATTCTAAATTAGCAAAATATCAATACTACGTTTAATCGACTTTATAAAAAATAAAAGAGAAGAATTTTTATTTACAGACTTATTCTTATATTTGATTGATAAAATAGTTATTAATAATTGTTTTATGAGAAGGGAATAACTATCTTTTTGTATTTTTCATTATATATCAATATCTACCTATAAAACTATAAAGAAACTATAAAAATAATTATTATTTTTTATTTTTTTGTAAATTGTAATTCTATTTCAACCTAAGGATCCCAAATAAGCATATTCCAAAAGCATAGAAATAAAAACAAATGGGATGGAGGTATGCATCTTCAAGTATTTAATTGAATATCGCCTTTTAAAATATAGATGTAGGAAATTGGTACTCACGCACCCTTTTGTGATATTTACAAAAATAATAAAAAAACCTATACAATTATGTGTAATTAATATGCAAATATCATTCTTTGATGTGTAAATACAACATTCCTATATGTAAAGATAGCTTTGACCTAGAGGCAAATATATAGAATTCGATGAGTTGAATTGTTTTCTTGTTCTTTTCCCAAATGGTAACCTAAGTGAATTAGAGTTTTGAGTATTGTTATTGTCGTTGCTAGTAACCCAATGATGGGAGGGATAGATAATCTCTCACGTGATAAATATTTGCAATCCTAGAGTACCTGTTTCAAGCATGTTCTACCAATTAATTCAGGTAATATAGGATCCAACTAACAAACCCAAACATGACATGATATGATCATTAATGGGTTTAGGTGGATAAAATTTAACATAAATAATAAATTGGTCAAACATCAACTTAACATATTTAAATGCATGTCCTGGTCAATAATGTTTATGTTTTATTGTTTTCGAGAGCTTCCATTATTCCATTAATAGGATCAACCAGTCAACTATCTAATCGTCAAAATAAATATAGTAATTAAAATATTATATATTTTAGTTATTCGATTACAATTAGGTATGATGTGAGCAATTGGATAGTGATGCGACTAGTCCCATAAAAATTTAATGCGGAATCATAGAATTTCACATTGTTTTCATTTCTACATGATACAACACAATTACAACAAATCATAATAAGGTTTTGCTTAAAAGTTCAACTCTCTCTCTCTCTCTCTCTCTCTCTCTCTCTCTCTCTCTCTCTAGATGTTGCACAGGCTCATCCCTCTTCTTCTACTTTCAAGTTCTTTCTCTTTTTTGTCTTCTTTATCTTTCATTTACGTTAAACCTGTTTTGTAGTGTCAAGCACCAACATTTGTTTTTTACCTTCATTCGAGTTATATAAAGGTAAAGTTTCAAACATTTTTTCTATTTCAATGTAATGCCTATGTTTTATGAGGTATGTTTTTCAATTTTAATGATACAATTTATCTAGGGTGGTGACCTTTTGGGTTGAATTGAGTTTTATTAGATGAAGAACTAATTTTCAAGGAAAATGTGGAGCCTTAAAGTTAGCATCAGTTACAACCAATTATGTGTTTGCAAGTAGTATGGACATGCCAAGACTCAAAACTCACTAGAAAACCAAAATTAATGGCATTTATACCTCCAAACACGCATTTACACTACATATAAATCTATCAACTAAAGTACATGACCGATATCTTATTCACATCAATATAATTGAATACAAAGTGGCTCATATAATGCATCCAAATAGTGATAAATAACTAAACATAATATTGCGAGGATATATACCTTAAAATCATCAAGATCAAATGTAAACTAAACAACTAGAGTCTCGAGATATCTTAACAAATCAAACTATAAATTAAGTCAATAACCTATTGAAAAGTCATTTGGCCTAGCATCCTCCCCGATCTTTTATAATGCCATAACTAGTAAGATCAAAAGCTATAGTAGCATCACTCGAAACTAAAAAGGAAAGGAACAAGTTAGAGCCCAATACACAAATGCCACAAGCGCATGCACATGATTAAGCAACAAAACATTCAAATAATATCTTTAATAAAATAAATATAATATGTTTAGCATCTTTTTTTCAGTCTAAATTAACATATATATACATTTACGATATGTGTTTATAGTTTTATATAATAATTATTTTAGATTGTAAATTTTATTATATCATTGTATTTGATTTTTGCATATTAATGCGAAAATTATGTAAAAAGCAAACACGCAATTCATATCACCACATACAAAGCGTCACAATCAAGCACCAAATCGCACCTATATTATATGGAATGTGATGTAGGAAATACGTAAAGCAAATAAATTGAGAATTCCTTTTACCGAGTCACTTTTAATACATGCTTAGCCATGCCTTACTACTCCCACCACACATTAGTTTAAACAAAACAAGAAGATAGTGTTTGACAAAAAAAGAAGAAGACTATTGATTCTACTTTAGCATATATGAATGCAGAAGGTTACATAGTAAAATTAGCAATATGGGATTAAAAAATACCCTAAGTATCCATTTTTAATTGTAAAGTTAGTAATGTGGGACTAACAAATACTCAAAACACAAATCAATCCCACGGTTCTAAGAAAAATGATTTTACTTTGGTTAAAAATTTATATAGATCCAACTAAACGTAGTTTTAGTTATATAATTATTACTTATTCTATTAATAACAACAATACATTAAATATCAAGAATAGGTTAAAAAATTTTCATTATTCACATAAAAATAGTTTAAATATCAAATTCTTCATTACATTTTTTTTTTTTCACTTCCCTTTTCCTTTTTCCTCTTTTTTTTTTTAATTAATGGTTGACCCATCGATTAGCAAGTCATGACCCCTGACTAGTCCATGATCCGATCACTTGTTGGATCATGAACCATACGGTTAGACTCGGTCTCGCTAGTAGTTTGACACCATCAGTGTCATAACCTAAAAACAAAGATCAAGCTAAAATCGAAAGAAGTCCTTTTTTTAAGATATAAACCACCTGTTTTATTTTTTAGTGATTTTTCTTTCTTTCTATTATATTCAAATTCAATAAAGTTTCTCAAATATTCATAAATATATATTTATATTTATATGTGTTAAGAATATATCATAAGGTTTAACATTTACACACAATTATTGTATGAGAATGATCCGCATTATGTTTGTTCATGATGTTGATTTTTCCTCGTGGAAATGGAAAAATCAAACAAATAGAGAGAGAAGTATAAATGTTAATAACAACAACAATAATAATGTCCTTTGTATATGTTGATGTTTTTTGCATCTTATGAAAGAGTTTCATTTTTTTTAAGCAATGAATAACTAATGTTTTTATTTTGTCCATTTAGTTTAGATGAGTCGTATTTAATTTTTCTTTTTTCATATATTAATTAATAATATTGTTTTATTATTTTTCAATTGATAAATTTAAAATGGAATAGAAATTGTAAGTATTTATTTATTGTTCTATATTAGCATAATATTTTCACATCATATGCCAGTTATATAGGCAATGCAAAAAAAAAAAAATAATAATTCGACCAAATCGAATCGTACCAAAATTTTTATTCTTTTTTGAAACGGTACAATTCGCAGTTTAGTTCAATACCCTGAACCGAACCATTTTATATATTAAAAAATTCAAACATATTATTTTCTTTCTTTTAATTTTTTTATTAAAAATTTAAACTATTTTTAAATTTTTTATTTAGATATGTCTTATTCTTGAAAATGAAATTATAGTAGTGATATTATGTTTCAATTGTTGTCGTACGTCCACAAATAAGATAATTTTAAGATTTTAGCCTCAGATATTCTAAAATTCCTTTTTTTTCCCCTTTATCTCACTAATTAATCTACTTTTATTACTTAGTTACTTATTAGTTTATATAATTGATAGTTTGTTAATTAAAAGTGTACACTGAATTAAAATTTGCGTCTCATATTAAGACAATATATTCTTATTTTGTTGAGTATAGTACATCATTGTAGTTTCATATGATAATAATTTTATGATAGATGAAATCTTTCATCCACTATAAGTTTTACATATTTATTTAGTAAATAATTAATTTCATATATTATTGTTTTATATTTGTATTAATGATAAGAAATATGTGATTGAAATTTTTTTATAGATTGTATTTGTATTTATAAAATAAAATAAATAACGGTTCGAACTGTAAACTGAATTGTGCCGAATTTTTTTTCAATAAAATTACAAACCCAACCGTATGGCTAGATTCAAATTTAAAAGGAAAACTAAACTGTAATATATGGTTTGGTTTGGTTCAGGCAACAAACCAGACTGAGCCATACCGTGCACACCCATACTAGTTAATCAAGTATAATGGGGCTTAAACAAAAGAAAATTGGAGGGGTGGGGGGAATTGTAGGATTTTTAAAAAGTAGGGTACTCATGTTTCTTCAAAAGTTTACGAGGGTGGTCACTAATATTTTCTTTAGATAAATTATATCATAAGGTATCAATGTTTGGTAGTAAATTCATTTAATATATCAATATTTCAAGTGGTTAAAAAGAAATATTAACATTTTGTAAAGTGAATCAAATGAGGTATCAATGTTTTGGAAAGTTTATTTAAAGTATGAGCATTTCGATTAGTTTTTTATTAAGTTTCCTAAATTTTCATTTATGGTCAATTACTAATACCTTATTTGACTCACATTCCAAAACATTGATACCACTTCAAACATTGATATGTTACATGAATTTATCACCAAATGTTGATTTCTCCTGAACCATTTGAAACGTTAATACCTTATCCTCAAACATTTGCACCTTTTGATGTAATTTATTTTATTTTTACTTAAATTTATTTTAAGATAAATTTTTATTTAGAATAAGTACAAGTCTTATATTAAAAATCTAATTTTTAAGGTTTTTTTTATCATTGTTTTGAGATCATACAAGAATTGGGATCTTTAATAAACCAATTAAAAAGTGAATTGATAATATTTAAGGTATCATATTGTAAAATGAACTAATATAGATAGCGTAAATAGATCTTCAAAGATAAAAGGTTCTACTATTATACTGTGGCCAAATTCTATCTATATTAATTCATTATTAGATTATTAGCTTTTTTTTTTTTTTTTTTTTTTAGTAATACAATAAGTACTCTCTTCTTTAGTCTATATAAAGTAGGGTTGAGAAGGTAATCCAATTATACAGAGTACCCATCCAAACCCTATGATGGGTATTCAAAGTAAGTGGATAGGTTTCAGGTATAAAATATTTAAAATCTGTTTTTACAGAGTAGGATAGGTGTATGGACTCTACTAAATATAGGGTACAGGTTTCTAAGTGCCACCCTATAAAAATTAAATAAAATAATATTAAGTTATTAATAATAAATTAGTATTATTTATTTATACCTTTTTTTGTTAACATAAATATTATTTTAAGACAGTGTAATACTGGAAAATCTTGTGCTACTATGCTTTTCAAATTAGAATTCTATTTATATGCACAAAATAACTGGCTACCAAACCGGATGCATATGTAGCAAATACGGATGAGTCCAGGTCAAACTACAAGGAGCTAATGACTAAGTACTAGAATGTCGAATATTTTCCTAAGCTAAGCTATCAAATCAAATCTTTAACTAAATTATAGATTATAATTTAACTAAGAATAAACTAATGAGCAAATCTGAACACTTAAACCGTATGCTCTAGCAACAAAAATGAGGGATTTGGGTTTGAAAGATGCAAAAACAATTAAGAACAATGCAATTATATTCTCATTTGAATTGGATTCATGTCTCAAGTTGATATTGAAATTGATTACTTGGGATTTAATCAAACTCACTAGAACTCGCCCACCTCCCGCTGAAGGAAAATTCTAATTACAGCATAAATTATCTAACCAAGGCAATTTATCTATAATTATCAATTATATAGTAATTCGCTCACACCGAAATTACTATTCTAATTAAAATTATAAATTAAGCACCGCCAAGTGACCGAAAGTTATAATCAAAACCGCATTAGAAATGAGTTCATGAATTTCATCACAAAGCTACATATCCTTATGACAAATCTCTTTCAAAAATTCAACTTATGTTCATACGGATCGTCAAATCTCTCTCGAGTATCTCTATCCCTAATCTATCCAATCAATATGGACCTAGAACTAATCAAACAGATCATGAACAACAATGAATAAATTCCCAAATAATCAAATGAAAATATCAAAACAAGTCAATTTATCCAATTCATCAATGCATATTCTTATATCGATGAAACATAGCATCTCAATCATACAATCAAGCAATGATCAAAGCAAGATAGAAACACCTTAATAGGAAATTCATTCATCAAAATCTTGTCTTCAAATCCATTAATCCAAAGAATAGGGCAAAGCTTCATTGTATCAAAATCCTAAATCACCTCTACATGTTGCTAAAGCATTAAGGTTTAGTGCCCTAAGATTGAACCACAAGAATACATGTTTTTTTCACTCTCTCTTACTACCTAAGGTTGTATCTTCTGTGCTTCTCCCCACAATGATCCAATAAGAAATATTTATAAGCAAAAGCAAAGGAATTCCATCGGTAGCAATGTACATCGGCAGCGTGCATGGCGGCATAAGTACAAGCCGGTTACAACACCGGCTTTACACCACTGGCATAGCCTCTGAAGTTGCTGGCGTACATTCATTGGATGAAGGCTAATGAAGTTCCAAATGTACACTAGCAATGCTTGAGCAAGTGTTAAAAATCTAGGTTCTGTGCATACTCTACACTACCACAACACCGGCAGCTTATAATCTTTAGATGTCAGCATATGTAGAAAAATTGTAGAAGCTGATGAAATTGTGTTCAAGGCTAGCCGTATTCAAGCCTGTGTTAAAAACTTTGGTTCTGTTCACAAGCAATACCGGCTTAACACCGGTAGTGTAGGTCTAAACTTAGCTGGTGTTCAATGAAAAATTGCAAAATGTTAAAAATCAGTCATGAACGCTGGCGGCTTTGCTCCTTTCAATTGCTAATATTGATTCCTTCAAAACATAAGCTGGCAGTGTTTCTTTACTATGGAGCCGGCCTTCTTTGATTTCTTTGCCAAATTTTATCAAGCTTCTCTCAATTGCTTGTATAAGTCCTTCATGACCAATGGAAAGTGAGTATATTATGACTTTATCAACTCCCCCATACTTGAACTTTTGCTTGTCCTCAAGCAAAACAATTAAGATCAAAGTTGAAATTTGTTATAGAAAGTACAAAACTTTAACCTTTTCAATTTCAAGCATCTCTTTATAGATCATGACTTATAATTTTGGTGCCTACTACCCAAGCCAACTGAGAGTTCATGTAATTAGAGTACTAAAATCAAAATTTAGTAGCTAATATAGACAAAACAAACTTTAATCCCCATGTTTAACAAAAGAACATTTATCCAAAAGTAAACACAAGTCCAATAAGGAAAAACAACCATTTAAACTTCAATGGACATTTAGCATGCATATAATCCAAATAACAAAGAGTGAAAGCATGTGGTACTTTAGCATTCTTTTTTCTTTTGATTTCACACAAGCACTTATTCTTTTTCTTTTCTTCTCTTTTTTCTTTTAAAGTTCAAAAATTGAACTTGTGCCTTTCCTCCCTTCTCATTATAGTAAGTTTATTGAGTCAGCGCATCTCGAGCTTATCACCCAAGTGACCAAGTTTAAAAGGGACCCTTAAGGACTCTTCCTCACTTTAACATTCAAGTTCAGATACTCATGAGTCGATTATCTGAGTCAGTAGAGCAAAGGCTATGCTTGTTTCTTTCTTTTCTTTTGAATGCTATACAAATTCAAGACTTTTTTTTTATAAATGATCACTAAGAAAAGAATTTCTTCTATCTCTTTCACTAATTGTTAAAAAGGTTCTTAAAGAACACAAAGATTATATGCAGGCTAACTTTTTCCTAGAAGTAGACTTATTTATTTTTCATAAAAAGACTTGACATACTCTCAAATGCCAAATTCCAAAGCTAAAAACAAGGTAAGTTTGTTGCTTAGAGATTCCACTACTTAATTTTAATCAAGTATGCTAATCACAATTAGGGGTGCAAACGAACGGGGCCAAGTCTGCCTTTTGTAGGCTCAGGCTTGGCTCGTTTATTTTTTAACGAGCTTGAGCCGAGCCGGGCCTTTAACAAGCCTAGAATATGTAGGCTCGGGCTTGAGCCCGTTAAGCTTTTTCAATCTCAAGCTTGGCTCGTTTAAGCTCGTTTAGCTAAACAAACCGAGCTCGAGCTTGGGCTCATTTCGTTAAATGAGCTTGAGCTCGACTCATTTAGCTTATATAATTATTTTTTAATTATATTCATAATAATAAATTAATATAAATAATTTTATATAATATTACATTAATATATATTAATAATATAATATTAATATTATATATATATATATATTAAACGAGCCCGTTCACGAGCTTGGCTTGCAAGCTCTTAACAAGCCTGTTCACGAGCTTTGTTCTCGAGCCCATAACGAGCCTGTTCGCAAGCCAACTTGAGAGCTTGAGGATAAGCTCAGGATCGGCTCTGCTCGGCTTGTTTAGCTAAACGAGCTTGAGACGGAGCTCGAGCCTGGCTCGTTTAGCTAAACGAATCGAGCCGAGCTGGGCCTAAAACGAGCCGAGCTCGAGTAGCTCACAAATAACTCGGCTCGTTTACAGCCCTAATCACAAGAGTAGGTGAGTAAGGCACCTAACAAGTCAATTTACATTTTACACAGATGCTATCAACAATTTTTGTACAATCGTAAGATTTCATGAAAATTTAGAAAAATTTTGGCCTCAAATTGCTAATATCATGTTTTTGGGACAAAAAGTTTATAGTGTAGAATTCAACCACTCAAAATTCAGATGTCCTAGATATTCAATCTAAACAGCAATGCAGACATCAATAGTCATACTTATACTCCATTTCATTCATACTGCACATCATATTATCCCTTCCCCCACACTTACATCGAACAATGTCTCATTGTTCCTCATTCAGCTCAAAAAGATAAGAAAGAATAGAAGATATAAGAGAAAACCGGTACTTCGTCGATTTTGAAAATTCAGTGCATGTGGAGTTCCAACCGAGTTTGAAAATTCCATAATAGAGAAAGAGTTTTACTACTTAATTCCATCTTGTATGTCCATGCATTTTAGCTCCTATCTTATAGTTCCTGGCTCCTGCATTAAGAAGAGAAGAGAGATCATAATAACGAGTAGAGAAAAAGAAAACTCAAAAAGAAGAAAAACTCAAAAAGAAATAGAAAAAGAAAAAGACTCAAAATGGACTTTCATAGTGAGTTGCCTCCCACTCAACGCTTGTTTATAGTCCTTAGCTGGACTTTTCTATCTTAAGCTCATCTTGGATCATGAAGATCCAAGTCTTTCTCATGTTCCTCCAAAGTGCTCCCCTCCCAAAAGTGTTTCAATTGATGATCATTTACTAGAAATGGGTCCTCTCTGTCTTTCTTCATCTCAATCACTCCATATGGAAAAACCTTGGTTACCACAAATGGCCCTAACCACCTAGACCTTAGCTTGCTTGGAAATAGTTTCAAACAAGAGTTATATAATAAAACTTTCAGTCCTTCCTTGAACTCTCGATGAAGGATTTGCCTATCATGCCACATCTTGGTTCTCTCCTTATAAATGTGAGCATTCTCAAAAGCTTCATTCCTAAATTCTTCTAGCTCATTTAATTGGAGTAAACTGTGGTTCCCAGCAGCTTACCTATCAAAGTTTAAGAACTTTACTACCCAAAATGCTTGTGTTCCAATTCCACAGGGAGATGACAAGCTTTTCCATACAGCATGCGATATGGAGACATTCCAATTAGATTCTTGTAAGAAGTCCGATAGCTTAAAGTGCATCATCAAGCTTTAGGACCAATCTTTTCTTGATGAATTGATTGTTTTCTCAAGGATTCGCTTAAGCTCTCTATTAGATAGCTCTACCTGGCTACTTGTTTGAGGATGATAAGGTATGGCCACCTCATGTCTCACTCCATATTTTGTAAGCAAACTATCAAATTTCTTATTATAGAAGTGAGTTCATCCATCACTTATAATAGCTTGTGGTGTCCCATAACTAGTGAAGATGTTCCTTTTCAAGAACTTGAGTACTCTCCATACATCATTAGTCGGGAGAGCAGCAGCTTCCATCCACTTAAATACATAGTCAACAGCAACAAGGGTGTATTTATTATTGAAGGATGACGAAAATGATCTCATGAAGTCAATCCCCTAAACATCAAAGATCTCAATCACTAGGATACTATGTTGTGGCATCTCATTCCTCTTGGAAATGTTCCCTGCTCATCGGCATTGATCACAACTTTGCACCAAACCTCTACAATCTTTGAACAACGTGGGCCAATAAAATCTACATTAAAGTACCTTGGTTGCGGTCCGTTCAACACCATAATGACCATTAGCTTCTCGACTATGGCAGTGGTGAATTATGTCGGCGATCTTAGATATGGGTACACATCGCCTAATTACTTAGCCTACATAACTTTTAAAAAGGTATGGCTCATCCCAGAAATACTTCTTAACCTTAGACAAAATATTTCTTTTCTGATGATGAGAAATCTTATATGGCAAAATTCCAGCAACCAAGTAATTGATAGTATCTGCATACCAAGGTAGATCTTTGAGTGAAACTACATGTAGGTATTCGTCAGGAAATGTCTCATTGATAGACAACTCATCTTTCTCATTTACAATTCTTGAAAGATGGTCTGTAACAACATTTTCAATCCCTTTCTTGTCTCTAATTTCAATATCAAACTCCAATAGCAACTAGATCCACCTTATAAGCCTAGGCTTAGCATCTGATTTCGCCAACAAATACTTAAGTGTTGAATGGTTAGTATACACTATAACCTTGGAACCAATGAGATATGATCGAAATTTATCACAAGAAAACACTACAGCTAGCAATTCCTTCTTTGTGGTAGCATAATTGCGCTGTGCATCATTCATTATCTTGATAGCATAGTATATTACTTGGAAACTCGGTTCCTTTACTGACCAAGCATTACACCGACTGCTATATCACTGGCATCACACATAAGTTCAAATGGCAAATCCTAATCCGATGCCACAATTACAGGAGCAATGGTCAATTTCTCTTTCAGAAGCTCAAAAGCCTAACTACATGATTCATTAAATGAAAACGAAACATCTTTCTCTAACAAAGTGCAAAGAGGTCTTGAAATCTTAGAAAAGTCCTTGATAAACCTCCTATAAAACCCAACCTGTCCAAGAAAACTCCGAATTCCTTTCACATTTATCGGTGGTGGCAGCTTTGAAATGACTTTGACTTTGGCTTTATTCACCTCAATCCCTATAAACCCCCAAAGTTTTGTAGTCAATTAAGCTTAAACCCTCATTAGAAAGTCAATCGGAATCCCAAAGTCAATAAAACCCTAGTCAATCATAACCATTCAAATCTGGCATCCCCATTTAAGTAACCTTAAGAAAGTTAGTAGGAGATTAATATGTAGAATAGTTCGTAATAACCTGAAAAAGCTTTAAAATATCAAATTAGTTAAACCGAGATTCGTTTTGAGTACGATCGAACACAGTTTTCTAAAAGCGTGTCCTGGGGCTCGGATTAGTAAAAACATTCCCAATATACCGTTAGACTCGTAAAAATATAAGGTTTTCAAAAATAACAATTTCATAATTTTTCGGTAACTAAACATATCAGATATCGCAATTATACACGTATTTTCTTACTATCAGTACTTAAATTGTCATGTCTACTTTACATTACACTATTTATTACTATTCTTCACTATTTATCTATCTCTACTTTTTCTTACAACCTACTCTTACAAACCATACCTCTATTTTTCTTACAATTTTCATTTCCAATACAACTTCACATCTTTCATATCTTACTTTTCATTAACAAAAATACAAAAAAATAAATTTCTCTCCCTCTCTACATTCCCATTTGTGCCGGCCATGCCCCCTCCTCTCCTCAATTTGTTTTGTTTTTCAATTATTTAATTAACACAATTTTCCTAACACATTTTCCTATAAATACCCCATCTTCCTTCCACTTCCTTCACACCTTCCATATACTAAAATTACTCTCTCAAAATTCTACAAAAGCTCTCTCAAAATTAGTCTTGATACGTAATTCTTCTTTAGAGTTTTCTTTATGTTCACTTACTTAGTATGAGCTTAGTGTATGTTTTCTAAACCATGAAGGTTAAGGAAAGCAATAATAAGTTCATACTTTGTTTTTATTTATGAATCTAATGTCTTTTATGTTGCTTTTATATATATATTAACTAAGTATATCTATGTAGCTATGTATATCTTTTAGAGCATATAAGCTCCTTTGTTTTGCAATTTATTTACTTTCCTTGCAATTTATTTATTACCTTGCAATTTATTTACTTTCATGTTGTTTTAAGATTAGTCTTTCTAGTCTTAGACTTGTTCTCATCAATTCAAAATGTTTTCTTTTTTCTTTTTGGGACTAGTCTATTCTTAGTCCCGGGATACCTTGATGAAGCTAAGGTTCCAATACTTGATATATTCTTTACTAGCTTATTTCTTTAATTATTATATCTTTCTTATGTTTTCATAATTTTATGATTCATATTCATAACCATGCATGAACATATTGATTTTGTCTCAACAAGATAAATGAGGAAAAGTTTTCTTAAAATAGAAATTCTTCTCTAAAAATAAAAGTAGGAAGTAATTTTTCATAAAAACTTAGGGATTTGTCTTAACAAACTTTTCTAAGAAATCTAGAAGAGTTCATAGAAATTTTTGCAATACATACATAACATGGAAGGAAATTCTTGAGTAAACAAAAGTTTTAAACTTCACTTTTTTATCAATACTAGTTTGACAAATACCAAGAAATTCCTTTCATAAAAATAGAATGATCTTAAGAAATAAGAAAATTATTTCTATAGAATTGTTATTACTTTCAAAAAGTATTAGAAACTAAGCTTAGAAAATAGAAATCATTCTTTGGAAATTTAAAAAGAGTAAGGAAATGAAATTAAGGAAAAGAAAAATACTCATTTAAAATAACTTGAGATATTCTTTAGCAAAATAAGAGGAATTTTCAAAAGTTTCACTTTTTCTTTAGAAGACTTTGCTTTTACCAAAAATTCATGGTTTGAGACAACTTCATTAATTTTATACATTTGATATGAGTCAATAAATATATGTAAATATATTTCAAAGGTTTTAAAAACTATTATAATATCTATCTCTTTGATATGAGTTTTTGTTAAAAGAAGAAATACAAGTTTTGTGAAAATTCGTGGTGAATCTGATCACCATTATTTCGGAGCTCAAATGACTTAGTTTGATGAAAATAGCTTTAGAAATAGATAGATCATTTTGAGTAGGTAGAAAACGATATATAATATACGAAATTCCGAGTTAAAATGAGCAAGTTATGGCCATTTTAAGTTGGAATTTCCTCCAATTCGATTTTACCGCGAATTCAAGATAGATTTAGAATTTTCAAACATAGAAATTCTATGAAAGACTCATTTTGGGTATTTCATCTTGTTTAGGTGAAGAAAGAACCAATATCGCTTTTTCGGAAGACTACTTTGACTAGGAGCGATCATCATGGTGTGAGTAATCCCTTACTAGTTACATTTCCTTATTTGTGCTTGTAAGTAGTAGCACTAGAAAATAAGGAAAAGATAAATGAACAAATATTTTGTGTGATTTTGATTTATGATTGGTTGAATATAAGTTAAGAATATCGAAAGAAGAATTATAAATAAATTATGATTCTTGCAATGATATGATGAATATTGATTTGATCACCTTTAATTTGAACTTGACAATAATGGAATAACCCTATTTTGAAAACGATTCATGCATATCATATTTGTGAGTCATATTCATTTCACTACTATTCTTCGTGTGGAGAAACGAGGAGTTGTAGTGGTGGCTAGTAGGAGCCTAAAAGTCTACATAGGCAAGTAGGAGCTGGAAAGTCTACAGGGCGAGTAGGAGCCAGTAAGTCTGCAAACATTGATGGTCGTATGGGCCTGTAACCACCCAACCCCCGACATGGAGGGCGTAAAATCCTTGCTACACATGGTTTCTAGTTAATCTTGTGTATTTTGTTTACTCATGTGATTGGTACATTCTCATGTGATTGTTTAAACACTTGTTTGAATTATGGAAATGTTTTGTAGATAGGAGTTATCTCACTAAGCTAGTTTTGCTTATACCCCTAGAGCTTTTTGTTACGGTATGATTACCTATGATTGGCACCAAGGAGCCCCATTTGCTAGGTATGAGCTAAAGCTACTAAAAGTTTTTGAGAGAAGTTATATGTATTTAGTTTTGAATATAGACTTCTAAGAAAAATCTCTATAATAGGCTTATATTATAGTTATGTATATTTTGTTGATGGTTTAGTTAAACAAGACTATTTAAGACGGGGGAATGCCCCCAAGAAGTTGTAAGAGATTATTATCCAAATGAATATTCCATGTTTATTTATATAAGTTCTTCCATGCTTTTATTATCTACTTAAGTGTAATACCCATGTGAGTCTCCTACTATCTTAGAAACACGTCTTGCATGTAATATCGAAGCTCCTGCATGACTAAGGTTGTCATTCATTAGCTTTAATATTATATACGACGAACTGCCACGTTTAGGGTACCCTCCGGGGTGTGACAATCCCCTCATTTGAAATTTTATGGCCAAGCACTACTCCCTCTCGTACCATAAAGTGATACTTCTTCCAATTCGAAACTAAATGAGTGTCCTTACATCTCTTTAGCATAGATGATAGGTTCTCTAAACATTTATCAAATGAAGCTCCATATACTGAGAAGTCATCCATGAAGACTTCAATAAATTTCTCAATTATGTTAGAGAATAATGCCATCATACATCTTCGGAATGTCATTGGTGCATTGCATAGACCAAATGGCATACACCTAAATGCGAAGGTACCATATGAACAAGTAAATGTAGTCTTCTCCTGATCCTCTGGAGCAATAGGTATATGATTATAGCTTGAGTACCCATCTAAGAAACAATAGTACCCATGCCCTACCAATCTCTCAAGCATTTGGTCAATGAAGGGTAAAAGGAAATGATCTTTTTAGGCGGCGTCATTTAATTTGCGATAATCTATGCATACCCTCCATCCAGTCACAGTCTGAGTGGGTATCAATTCATTCTGTTCATTTTGCACAATTGTCATACCCTTTTTTTTAGGTATCACTCGAATAGAACTCACCCACTTGCTGTCGGAGATAGGATAAATGAGTCCAACATCTAGAAGCTTCAATACCTCCTTTTTGACCACTTCTTTCAAAGTAGGATTGGGTCTTCTCTGTGGTTGGACTATAGGCTTGCATTCAGCTTTCATAAGAATCCGATGTGTGCATATTTGATGGATGGATTCCTAGAATGTCTACAATGGTCCATCTAATAGCCTCTTTATGTCTTTTGAGCACCTCAATCAGCTTGCTCTCTTGCTCTGGTGATAACTCCATTAGATTGATGACTGGGAGTATCTCATTCTCACCTAAAAACACATACTTTAGGTGATTAGGAAGCTATTTCAACTCAAGTTTAGGGGGCTTCTTTATGGATAGAATCAATGTCTCAGTGCTGGCCTCTAATTGCTTAAATGTAGGTGGCCTCAACCAAGCTCCTGCAGCTTTATCCGCCGGTAAACTGTCAATCAGTTTCTCCTCAAAAGTATCATGACCATCAATCAAATCA
Organism: Combretum micranthum; assembly: GCA_024138025.1. NCBI lineage: Eukaryota > Viridiplantae > Streptophyta > Magnoliopsida > Myrtales > Combretaceae > Combretum > Combretum micranthum. The sequence goes on along the minus strand of JAMXBD010002123.1, from coordinate 24,054 downwards.
TTGTCAGGCATCACTAGCAATCCATCCTTTTTCAAAATTTCATCCCTAGCTGTGTCATGAGAGATATCTAGCTCATCGTCATCATCACTTCAATCATGTGAAAGCACACGCTTGGCATGTCCACTCATCTCAAATGCATCATTCTTGAATTCTTGAACTAGCTGATCAACCACATCCAAATGGAAGCAAGTATCATCAGCAGCTGGATGCTTGAAAGCACTGAAAACATCAAAAGTAACTTGCTCATCCATGACCCTCAGTGTCAATTTTCCTTGTGCCACATCTATCAAAGCTTGCCTAGTAGCGAAGAATGGTTTCCCCAAAATCAATGGTACCTCTCGGTCTTCTTCCATATCAAGAGCAATAAAAGTCATCCGAAAAAATGAATTCATCCACTTTAACCAACACATCTTCCACTATCTCTCTTTGATGTTTAATGCTTCTATCAGCTAGCTGTAAGGATACCGTGGTCGGTTTACACTCTCCTAGCCCCAACTTCTCAAAAATTGATAGAGGCATAAGGTTAATGCTTGCTGCAAGATCACATAAAGCCTTATCAAAATATGACTCACAAATGATGCTAGGGAGAGTGAAGCTGCTCGGGTCTTTCAATTTTGGTGGCAACTTGTTTTATAGAATGATTGTACACTCATGGTTTAACATAACTGTCTCGTGCTCAGCTAGTCTCCTTTTCTTTGTGAGGATTTCTTTCATGAACTTTGCATAGGATGGCATTTGCTCAGGTGTATCCCTAAATGGGATATTGATATGCAACTTCTTAAAATTTTCCAAAAACTTGGCAAATTGATGATCCAATTGTTGTTGCTTCAACCTCTCAGGAAATGGAATAGGTGGAACATATGGCTTCATTTCAGGTTTCTTTTTGTCTACTTCCTCCACCTCTCTTTTCCTTTTATCATGGCTAGATGATGGCAAATCCACATTGCTTTCCCTTGAAATTTTAGCTATATCCTCATTTCTTTCAATCTTTTTCTCATCACTTGATTTACTCTTCTTCACAATTTCTTACGCATCCATCTTTATGCTTCTCTTGTCATCACTCTTGTTCACTTCTTCTCTACTTCTCAGAGTAATTGCTTTCACTTCCTCTTTAGGGTTCTTTTCAGTGCTACTCCGAAGAGTGCCTTGAGGACGGATCTTTGATGCTTTAGACAATGGAGTTAACTGATTTTGCAAATCTTGAATGATAGCTTCTTGATTATTTGACTTAGCCAACAACTTTTGCAACAACTCAATGGTGGTGTCATTCTTGTCCTTCTCTCTTTGTGAAGATGATCGGTGTTCAATCATGGGTGGTGGTGGTAGTGCTCTAAGAGTATCTGCATCTCTCCATCTCAATTTTAGGTTATCCCTCCAGCCAGGATTATATGTATTTATTATGGATTGTAGTTTCCAGCTCCTCTATCATACCTGTTCACAAAATTCATTTGTTCATGTACTACATTAGAACTAGGAGCATATGAATTCCCCACTAGATAATCTGAAAAACTCATTGAAGGACCACCATGAGGCATTTTGTTCATGCTTGGCATATGACTAGATCATGCACTTGACATAGGTTGCATCCAGCTCATTTGTTCAGTAAGTGATGCCACTTGAGCTTGAAGTTTCAAAACTGTGTCTGATTCATACGTGGCATGCACTTGTTTCGGTCTGTTCCTTTCAATATGCCAATTGAATGTGTTCCTAGCCATTCCTTCTATAAGATCATAAGCCTCAGGAGCGCTTTTGTTCATCAAACTTCCACCAGCTACAACATCAGTCATGGTTTTCAATTGAACACCAAAAGAAATGTAGGACGTTCTTACCAGAACATGTAGAGAAATCCCATGTTGAGGACAACACCGAGGAGTTTCTTGAATCTCTCCCAAACTTCATATAGTGCTTCACCTTCATATTGTCGAAAGGAAAAGATCTCATTCCTCAGTTGGATGGTTTGTTGGGAGGAAAGAACTTCTCTAAGAATTTATGTGCTACTTGATCCCAACTTATTAGTAAGTGTGGGAGTAAAGAATTTAACCAGCTCCTTGCCTTGTCCCTAAGTGAAAAAGGGAATAACCGAAGGCAAATTGCATCATCTGATACCTCGATACTCTTGATTATAGCACAAATATGGAGGAAATTCATTAGATGATCATGTGGGTCTTCAAAATTTCCTCCACCAAACTAATTCACTTATACCATTTGTATCAAAGAAGGCTTCAACTCGAAATTGTCAGCTTGAATTGTCGGCCATGCTATGAATGGTGCAACTCCATCAACTGTGGCCATAAAGTACTCCCACATTGGTCTATGAATTTCATTTCCCGCAGCTTGATGAGGAGTATCTTCATTTCTGACAATTGGAATTGGAAGATTTCTATGCCCATCTGCTTGATTTCCATTATGACTATTTTCATTTCCATTTTGTCCCTGTTCTACATTCTGCTCCTCATCTTGGTTTGGAGCATTCCCATTCCGATTTCTTTCCATTACTCTTTTATTTTTTAGATCAGCTCTTCTTTCTCTCAATCACCGGTGAAATGTCCTATCTATTTTAGGATCAAACTGTAGTATCAAATCTGGGACCTCTTCACCTGACATACAAGAACAAACAAATCAAAGTAAACTATTTTTAAAGTTTTCAAAAAAAAAATAATTTTATGAGATTTTCAAAAGTTTTTTATATGTCTAGCCTAAGGGATTAATTACTATCCTAATATTAGCAATCGAAGCTCCCCAGCAACGGTGCCAAATTGCTACTACAAAATCCTGTGCTACTACGTTTTTCAAATTATAATTCTATTTATATGCACAAAATAACCGGCCAGCAAACCAGATGCATATGTAGCAAATACGGATGAGTCCAGGTCGGACCATAGGGAGTTAATGGCTAAGTACTAGAATGTCGAATATTTCCCTAAGCTAAGCTATCAAATTAGATCTTTAACTAAATTATAGATTGTAATTTAACTAAGAGCAAATGTGAACACTTTAAATCGTGTGCTCTAGCAACAAAATTGAGGGATGTGGGTTTGGGAGATGCAAAAACAATTAAGAACAATGTAATTATATTCTCATTTGAATTGGATTCATGCCCCCAAGTTAATATTGAAATTGATTACTTGGGATTTAATCAAACTCACTAGAACTTGCCCATCTCCCGGAGAAGCAAAATTCTAATTACAGCATAAATTATCCCATCAAGGTAATTTATCTATATAATTATTAAGTATATAGTAATCCGCTCACACCGAAATTACTATTCTAGTTAAAATTACAAATTAAGCACCACCAAGTGAGCCAAAATTGTAATCAAAATCGCATTAAGAAAGTGAGTTCATGAATTTCATCACAAATCTACATATCCTTATGACAAATCTCTTTCAAAAATTCAAGTTATGTTTATATGAATCATCGAATCTCTCCCGAGTATCTTTAACCCTGATCTACCCAATCAATATAGGCTCGGAACTAATCAAACAGATCATGAACAACAATGATTAAATTCCCAAATAATCAAATGACAATATCAAAACAAGTTAATTTATCCAATTCATCAATGCATATTCTTATATTAATAAAACATAGCATCTTAATCATATATCAAGCAATGATCAAAGCAAAGCAGGGATAAAAAACACCTTAATAAGGAATTCATTCATCAAAATCTTGTCTTCAACTCCATTAACCCAAAGAATAGGGCAAAGCTTGATTGTATCAAAACCCTAAATCACCTCTACATGTTGCTAAAGCATTAGGGTTTTAATGCCCTAAGATTGAATCATAAGAATACATGTTTTTTTCACTCTCTCTTACTGCCCAGGGTTTGTATCTTTCGTGCTTCTCCCCACAATGATCCAACAAGAATTATTTATAAGCAAAAGCAAAGGAATTTCATCAGTTGCAACGTATACTGGTGGTTACACCTTCTACGCCGGCAACATGCATGGTGGTGTAAGTGCAGGTCGGTTGCAAAACTAGCAGTATTGACGAAGGTGTTTAAATTTTGCACTCTATGATCATTGAGCACTGACATATAGCCAACAACATAGACATCAGGATTTACCGACATACAAATAAAAAAATCAAAGCTAATGAATTATGCAACAAACACTATTAGTACTCAAGTCAGCTTTAACGTTTTCAATTCTGTGGACAGCTAACACCGGTGGCGTAGCCTTTGAAATTGCCAACGTACATTTTTTAGATGAAGGCTGATGAAGCTCCAAATGTACATTAGCAGTGCTTGAGCCAATGTTAAAAATCTAGGTTCTATGCATACTCTACACTACCACAATGCCAGCGGCTTATAATCTTTAGATGTCGGCATGTGTAGAAAAATTACAAAAGCTAATGAATTTGTGTTCAAGGCCGGCCATGTTTAAGCCAGCATTAAAAACTTTGGTTCTGTTCACAAGCAACACCGGCTTAACACTGGTGGCGTAGGTCCAAACTTAGCCGGTGTTCAATGAAAATTTGCAGAATGTTGAAAATCTATCATGAACGCTAGCGGCTTTGCTCCTTTCAATTGTCAGTGTTGATTATTTTGAAACATAAGCTGGCAGTGTTTCTTTGCTTTAGAGCAAGCCTTCTTTGATTTCTTTGCCAAATTGTATCAAACTTCTCTCAATTATTTATATAAGTCCTTCATGACCTATAATATCGCAATAAACACATATAAGTACCATTTTTCTCATGATTTCTATAAAATTCATAATGAATAAGCGTGATTTAATCAATGGAGAGTGAGTATATTATGACTTTATCACAGTGATACTTCAATGTCTTAACTATTTAGTTTTTAATAATATCACATTCATTTAATAGCCCTTAATGGCTTAACCTAGAAACTATTTTATACATTATTCAAGGATAATTAAACAAAAAGACAAATCTTTTTAATGAATTGTTGATAACTATATTCATTATTTTATCCCTTTTGTTATTTTCCCTTTTGCTTTTCTTTTAATCGAAGAAAGTTATAAGTTTAAACTTTCGAAAATAAATAAATTGCCCATATTACAAAACTTGTCATATTAATAATTACTTTTTAAATTATTTTCTATTAGTTGTTTATTGTGAATATATAAAAATAAGATAATTTTACATACTACATGAAATTATCTATATTACTATAAACTTGAAACATAATAAAAGAAAAAAATCAAAGGTTTTATAAAAAAAAAAAAAAAATTACATATTCCATAGAGTACTCTATAAGTATTACAAGGTACAAGGTGAGCATGAGATGCTACCGGATAAAACAATTAATACCATGTACGTTATAAGTTAGAGTATGGGTAAGGCTTTAAATCTTACCCACCATGTACCTGCTTACTTCTAATATAAAGTCAAGTGTGTTTTTTTTTTTTTTTTCCCGAGCAAAGTTGCTTACATTTGTGAATATTCTACAAAATTCAAATAGCTCTCTCAGTAATTTCAAATCTCATTGGTTTATCAACTTATTTCTAAATACTTAAAGAGTTTTTCTAGATTGACTGTGCTATATGAAATTGTTTTATTTTGTGATGCATGTCTTTTTAATTTGATGTTTGAAATTGATCTATATCGGTTTGGATAAATTGGTTTTAAGGTGAATTATTATAATTACGGTAAAAATTGTTATTAGGGGATGAAAATTGAGAAGTGAACAAGACATAATGTTTATGAAATAAAGCTTTTTTTTTTTTTTTTTAATAACAGAAGGACACAGCCATATTAGGACCTACTATAAAACTAGCCCCTAATTCTTTGCTATGCATATACACTGCTCTCACAAACGCAAATGTCAAAACAACGGTGAAGAATTCGAGCAAGAGTTTGGAATATGTCGCAATCTTTTGGAGACAAAATCAAATCGAGGTCAATTCTGTCAAAAATACCTGTCTTTATATTGTTCGATTAAAAGAGTTTGGTTATTAGAATTTATTACTTCTATATGATATTCCTCATTTTATTCGTCGTCTACACATTTACTGTCACGATTGGGTTTTTTCCTTTCTTTTTTCTTTTTTTTTTTTTTGGAAAAAAAATTGGGGAGCACCTGGAGGCTGGAGTCATTGTTACTCTCTAGGTCTGCAAGAGCATGTTTTGCAAACATATTTTCACATTCACCAACTGAAAAATGAGATGGATAGAGGACTAGAAATCGTTACGGTCCAAAATCGATTCAAATCAAAATCGGAATCGTCGGTTTCGGTTTTCGAGTCTTGAAATTGTGGAACCGGAACCAAAACTGCATTCCATGGTTTCGATCCAGTTCCATGGAACAGCCGGTTTTCGGTTTCGCTTTTGGAATCGCAAAATCGTTTTTTAAGAAAATAAAAATAAAAAAGTAAATTTTAATTTTTAATAAAATAAATTTTAAAGTCAAAATAATTATTGGATCTAAAAGTATTAAATTATTTAACCAAAATTTTTAAAAATTTATTTAGAATGCACATTTATATATATACAAATACATTCAATATCAATTATAATTAGTATTATGATATTGTAAAATACTCTACAAGATAAAATAAAATTACAATGCAAAAAATAATCTCACATTGTTAGGAAGATGAATTTTGCTTTTAGGAGAAGTTTATTTAAACTAATTATATATGATTTTAAATTATGTTTATTTGTGTTGTTGATAATAATATATTAAATATTATGAATAAGTAAAAAATTTTACTATTTATATGAAATAATTTAAATATTAACAATTATATATTTAATATTATTTTTTTTCAATGGAGCCGGTTGGAACCGCTGGACCCACAGATTCTATGCCTAAGAACCATGAAACCGGTGGTTCCATAGCCGATTCTGGAACCGGCCAACCGATCCGGTGACTGTTCTAATTCGGTTCCCGGTTCGAAACCGAACCATGCCTATATCTAGATAGAGCAAAGCGGAAAAAAAGAAAAAAAAATTGTTAAAATTTGATATCTGGTCAATGTGCTAAGTTAATATTTAGATTCACTTATTCCTATTTTTATATAAGATAATAAACTAAAAATGTTTATATTCTTATTTATTATCTTTCTCACAACAACAATGTTTCCTTTTAAGAATGTTTTATGTTAATCTAAGAAGTGTTCCTCTTCCAATTAAATGTTGCATATTTAGTGAAATTTGTTTAGGAACCTGAGAGCCTCTCTTCCTCTCCAACTAAGATTCCATATCCCAATCTCATTTTTCAGCAGAAGACCATACCTATCCCATCACTATTAACACAATCACTTCAAACATTATCCATTAATAGGCCCAATGCCATGATCATAAGTCGCATTGTCCATCCACACACAATATAAGACCAAGTCCAGCAGAAGCAACAAATCATATAACTTTTATAATCATGGTGGGCCAAGGGACACTGAACTCTTTGGCATTGGTGGTAAAATTTAAAGCGGCTTTTGAAGAAAGTTGCCTCTTGGACATGATACCAGATCAATCACATAACAATATATTCAATTAATCAATGAATGGCGTAAATTGATAGAACATGAGGCATTGATATGGCACATGAAGAAGAGGTGTTGAAAAGAATCTATGGGAACAACTTGTTTTAGTAGCCTCTGTAGTGTGAGATGGGGCACTAAATTGGACAAGTGAAAACATTAAATCAGTACTTGAATTTGTTATTGAAGCTGTTTGAGCCCACCATATTCGCTCATGGAGACAAAAGAGAACATAACCCAAAAGTCAACTCCATGGATGTTCTTATAACTACAAAGAGATGGAATAGGCAGATTGAAACAAAGCAAACACACTAGCTCGAGCTTACACTAAAAACAAGCATCAAAATTCATCCATATTAAGGGATACTGCACTTAAATTAACTTTCCAATAAATCATTAGCATAGCAAGAAACTAAACTATCAACAAATACCTCATGGAATTATAGTATCAGCATTTTCATTGATGACATCAAGAAGGAGCAAACCAGTCATACAGGCATTTCTTCTGCTAGTACCAGGTTATTTTGGCCGACAACTGAGGTCGGGTGAAATGGACATTTAACAGCCAAAAGATTCCCATCAATAAAAAGCCTGCACCGTTGGTATGCACAATGATTTCCTGAAGTATGCAACAGAAAAATGGAGATTTAAAGAAGACAAAATAGCCTGAAAAATATCGCTGTACATTATTTACAAACTATGCCAAACATATGTTCCATTTTACAGTCTCTGCCATGACAGTGAAATATAGGAGATGGTGCTCTTCTTTCATCCAATGTTGAAGATTTTTAGGAATTAGCATGATGTCATAGCCTTCAGATGCGGATTCTCCCCAGAATGCAAGTATTTCAAGGTGCCTTAAACCTGCACCATCTGTTGCTGAGAGGGGAATTTTAAGCAAGAACAATACGTAGTAGGTAGCATATACACAATGATTGATCCAAGTCAGTTCCATGGGAGAGATAAGTGTTGACATCTTTATTTACCCAGCCGTGTCGCACTGTCCACCATTTACCTCTATATACATGTCTAGCTTGTATATCCCACTAGAATTTAGAATACAATTTGAGCAACTAAAAAACCAGTGAATATACTTAACTCTAAGTGCCGTTCACTAGGATCTGTTTATTTCATCATATTCTACTCACTTTGACATTATATTTTTATTGATATATGTCAAGAAATAGATACTGATAAAAAATTTTACTCATAAACAGATCAAATAGATACGATATAGATATGATATAAATAAGTTACAAATGCAAATTTGATACAGATGCAATACAGATAAAAACCAGGAGAAAGATGTAACATGAATCATAAGTTGGATGGACGAAAATCAAATTAGGTTTTCATGTCTAAAGCAAATGAAGGAAAAACATTGCTCATCCATAAGTTGCATTGCCCTCGTATATTCACCATATCGAAGAAATCCAGAAAAGATGGTGCTATAACTGATGTCATCACGCCATTATCCGTTCTCTTTCTGTTTAATAAACAATTTATCAGCATCTGACGTGCGGTTTAGCGTCTAAAGATTGGGAAAGTTCTTCAGCGGCATCCAATTTTCCTCCTTTGCACATCCCATCAATTAAAATATTAAAAACAGCAATGTCAATCGCCATTTTCTGCGTTTCTCTAAACAATGTGAGCGCCTTATCCAATTGTAAGTTCTCACATAAACCATCCAACAACGAGTTGCATATATATATCTACTGGGCAATGGACCATGAACTTGCATCTCATACAAAAACATCTCTGCAACCTGAAGGTTTCCAAACTGGCAAGATCACCTATGAAGGTTCTGTACGTAACGGCATCTGGAATTATACCCTTCCCACGCATTTCTTGAAGATGACCCTGTTGGAATTTCCCGCTTTTTTGTAGGATATTTTCCTGAGATATTATGCTCTGCTTTTGGGTTGGATTTCAGTTGAGATCCTTTCCTCTTTTATGGGTAAATTTGGTTCCGAATGTGCTCCATTTTCAAGCACATGTTCAACCCATGTCTCATGGGAGAAATCTCACATCCACGCCCCTCTCATGTTCATTACAGAGTTATATGAAGGAACGTGATCTTTCTATTTAGGGCTCCTAAGGCTACTCACTTAATCAAAATATACTATTGTATCTAAAGAGTTGGGCTTTAGAAGCACCAAGTAGAAACTAAAGAATCAAGAAATAAACTTGCTTTAAAAGTTTTTTACATTTGTTTTGCAATTGTTGGAGTTATGTGACTCGATCTATTCTCCCTTTCGCTTATGTCTCTTCTGTGTTCATAAGATTTGTTGAACATGTTGAGACGAATTTATAGATCTAATATTTGTTATCAGAGCTAGTTTGTGTTAACGCCCCTACCTTGCTCTATTTTTATTGGTTCAAATCTGGTGTTTCAATTTTGACTTCCTAATTTCTGTTGTTTGGAATGGGATTTTTGTGTCGCCAGTTTCTTCTGTGTCTTGCTTCCCTTTACCAATGAACAAAATTTTTACTCTGGAGTATATATGGAGATTGAAAATTAGATGATGAGATTTCTGTCTTTTCTAGGGTTTGTGTTCATGTTTTGGCTGTATAGAAAAAAAAAATATTGAAACGAGTTGAAATGATCTAACGGAGGTTGAAGACAATACATACACATATAGGTATACATATATATGTGTTTTAACATTCCAGGATGTGATTTGTTTGTTTTAAAAATTGAAGGTACTTTAATATAAGTTTATGTATATATTAATATTAAAGGAATATTGGTTTATTGGTGTAAAAAAAATATAATATATATAATACACTAAGCTATAACATTTAATTACCTCTCTTTTTTTCTCTCATCTCTAATAGCAAAGGAATATTGGTCTATTGGTGTCAAAAAAATATACACCAAGCTATAACAGTTATTCTCCTCTATTTTTTCTCTCATTTCTATTTTCTTTGAATTTTTATTTTCTTTAAAAATAACTACTCCCACTTTTTCTCTCCCATCTCTACTTTTTCATTTTGAAATTTTATTTTCTCTAAAGATAACTGTTTCTAGTTTTTTTTTTCCCGCGCACGCAGTGCGGGTGCATCATACGCTAGTATATATATAATGCAAATGTTGAAAGTCATAAATGGAGGACAACAAAACTACTTACTGTGCAATTATTCAATACCAATACTGTAATATGCTACAATGTTTCTTTTAAAAATTAAAACTTTTATAATTTTAATATGTTTAGATTATTTATTGCCAATTATAATTATAACATATAGGTAAATAATTTTATACATTAAAATTAGTTTGTGTTGGTTGTTATGGTAAATTAATTCATACTTGCTCTGTAACGCCCTAACCTAAAGGCGTTAACAGCCCCCCACGTGTCCTTAGAAGAACAAACACGCTAAGACTATAGATTTCTAAGACCACAAATATGTATTTCAAATATCACCAATCACTCACATAAAGTGTAACTTTTAAAAACTTTTCATATCAAAATAATTTGTTCTCAACATTAACTAGCATAACTTACAAAAAAAAAATCCAAACTAAAACAGAAATGATAAATCCTTACATATAAAAATGTCTCCAAAAGAAACTAACTAAATCATCATATGTTTCTTCTTCTCAAATTACTAAAAACTAATCTCAATTATCAGCAGGATGGTCATAACCACTATCGTTCTCCCCATCATCGACAAATATGTCATAGGCCATCAAATCATAAATCACACAATCTTCGCTTGTACCTGTGGGAAAAATAAGGATTGAGCGAAAAACGCTCAGTACACCAAACCGAAAGCATATGCACATCAACACGTATATCACAATATCGCATACGACTTATTTTCTAATGCAACAAGCACAATTTAATTATTTTTTCATTAGCCTACAACCAATAGAGTTTAGGACTATTGATCACTAGTCCTAAACCCGGAGTAACTCATGACCCCGATGAAAACCATATTATCATAATATATATTTATATATATATAGATGCGCTCCACAATTAAGCTGGTAACGACTCCTAATCTACGGGAATCATCTCCACTCGAGACACCGCCACAAAAGGATCATCAGGTTACCAGTGCTAGTATCACACTACTATCATGTTCTTTACTAACCACAGCCAAACACAACCAACACACATTCATTAAAGTCAAATATGTGTTAAGTCAAATTTTGCAACTAATCCTACAAGCACAAACAAACATACATGGTAAGGTCGTACCTGGTATTGCTCAACTCAAATCCACCAACAGAACTTCTTACAAGAACAGATATCTTAATCTCATACGTATCCTGACCAACAATATGTCTCAATTAATTTACATTGCCACAATTAAACCCTAACCCTATATTTCATAACTCAAAGATCTAAAACCCTAACCGTAGATCTATGAAATTTGAATAACACACACCTTCTTTTCTTGGTTTACAATCCAATGAAACCCTTCAATTCAATTTTCTCCAAATCCCTTGATTTCTCCACAACTTCCTTCAATATAATATGTATATAAAAAGTCTCCAATTTAAAATTTCTATCACAATAACAAATAAAGTTCATTGATTATTAGAATGGTATAGATTCTTACGTACCTAGAACTTGTAGATCTCAATTAGGAAATCGAAACCCTAATTCTCAATTCTCCTGAATAATAAACTATAATTACAATTCCATAATTTACAGATCTCATAATCCATAAATCTGATAAAACCCTTACCTTTCTCCTTGATTTGAAATCACAACTTCAGATCTAGATCCACCCCTGATCCTCAACAACAATCTTGGATTCCTTTGAAACAACACATAAACCTAGATTATAATCTAAAGAATATTTCTTCAAAATCATAAGAATTATAAAAACCCTAATAAAAATATTACCTTTTTCTTGAATCGGAGTCTTCTAAATCTCTAATCACACTAGGGTTTGCCACAACTCTTGAATCTCCTTCAATCCATAAGATAACTAGCATAAGAGAAGATTTGTCTAAAGGATTTGATTGAAAAGATTAGAGAAATGTTACATACCTAGGGTTTTTGTTCTTTGAAAGCTCCTAGGGTTTCCGAAAGAATGGGAGGTTATATATAAGCTTTTAGGAGAAGTTGAAAAGGTTTAAAGACTAGGGAAATTCATCTGTCGAATGACAAAAATACCCATTTAACAATATTATATTACATTCATGCCCTTTAATATGAATTATTTATTTGTACTTTACATCTCTACCCTCCTAAAAGAAACTTTCGTCCTAGAAAGTTACCTGATTCATTGAATAACTTCGGGTATGTGGCTCACATCTCCTCTTCTAGCTCCCAAGTTGCCTCCCGCTCAGTCTGATTTGTCCAATGGACCTTCATGTATTTGATCATGCGTCTCCTTAATATCTTTTCTTTCGAGTCCAAAATTCTTACTGGCTTCTCTTGAGTAGAAAGATTAGCTTGAACTTCCAACGGTTCCAAAGCTACAATTTGATCAGGGTCTTGCACATATTTTCTCAACAGAGATACGTGAAATACATTGTGCACTCCTTCCAGATTCGGCGGCAGTGCTAGTCTGTATGCCATATCTCCAATTCGTTCCAATCTCAAATGGTCCAACATATTGGGATTCAACTTGCCTCTCATACCGAATCTAACAACACCTTTCGGAGATATCTTAAGCAACATGTGTTCCCTTACTTGAAATTCCAATGGTCTTCTTCTTTTATCATCATAGCTTTTCTGTTGGCTTTGTGCAACTTGCAACTTCTGTCGGATTACTTTAACCTTGTCCACGCATCCTAACCAATTCAGGTCCTAAAATCTGTCTATCACCTATTTCATCCCAATGAATCGGATCGGCACTTTCTACCATATAGAGCTTCATACGGTGGCATCCCGATTGATGCTTGATAATTGTTGTTGTAGGCGAATTCTACCAAAGGTAGATATTCATCCCAATATCCTCTAAAGTCCAAGACATAGGCTCTTAGCATGTCCTCAAGAATCTGGATTGTTCGTTCAGACTGCCCGTCCGTCTGAGGATGATAAGCGGTATTGAAAACCACTTTAGTACCTAAAGCTTTGTGCAAGCTCTTCCAAAATCTCCCTACAAACCTGATATCACGATCCGACACAATGGTCACTGGAATTCCATGCAATCTCACAATCTCTTTGATATATAAAGTGGCCAAATGTTCCAAAGTATACCCAGTCCTAATAGGAATAAATCGTGCTACCTTCGTAGGTCTATCCACTATCACCCATACTGAGTCCAACTTTCCTTTAGTCCTGCGTAACGCTGTGACAAAATCTATATTGATCTGTTCCCACTTCTACTGGGGTATAGGAAAAGGCCTCAATTCACCGGCTGGTCGTCTATGCTCTATATTGATGATCTGACACGAGTGACACTTCGATACATACTCAGCAATCTCCTTTTTTATATTATTCCACCAGTATAGTTTCTTCAAATCTTGGTACATTTTGTTACCTCCTGGATGGATGGAGTAACTCGAATAATGCGCTTCCTTCAATAAATCTCTCTTGAGTTCACCTTGCTCGGTACACACAGTCTTCCCTTATACCTCATAATGCCTTCTTCATCCTCATAAAATTCAGGGGCTCTACCAATTTCCATCCTTCGCTTTATCTCTAGTATGCTTAGATCCTCCACTTGACTTGCTTTAATTTTATCTACCAATGTAGGCTGAATTTATAACCTTGCCAATCGTGCACTTACCTTTCGGGTCACTATTTCCAAGTCCAACTTTCTCATGTCATCTAGCAAGTGACGCTCAGTAGTGATCATAGCTGCTAAGTTCTCATTCCTCTTTCTACTTAAGGCATCTGCTACGACATTGGCCTTTCCAGGGTGGTATTGGATATCCACATCGTAGTCTTTGATCAGTTCCAACCACCTTCTTTGCCTCATGTTTAGATCTCTCTTGGTGAAAATATACTTCAAGCTCTTATGATCCTTGAATATTTTGCACTTCTTACCGTATAAATAGTGTCTCCAGAGTTTCAATGGATAGACGACAGCTGCCAATTCCAAGTCATGAGTGGGATAATTTCTTTCATACAGCTTTAATTGTCTAGATGCATACGCTATAACTCTTCCTCTTTGCATCAAAATGCAACCTAGACCTTGTATAGAAGCATCACTATAAATAATGTATTCCTCTCCACTCACTAGTAAAGCTAAAATCGGTGCAGACACTAATCTCTCTTTTAACTGTTGCAAGCCACTCTCACACTTTGCATCCCAGATGAACTTCACTCCCTTCGTGTCAGTTTTGTCAAAGGATTGGCAATCTTGGAGAAGTCCTCTACAAACCTCCGGTAATATCCCCATCCCTAGGAAACTTCTTTTTCAGTTACTCTTAAGAGTCGGCCATTCTACTACAGCTTTTACTTTCTCGGGATCTATAGAAATTCCATTCCCGTCCACAATATGCCCCAAGAATGACACTTGCTCCAACCAAAACTCACACTTATTGAATTTAGCATACAACCTTTCTTCTCGTAGTCTACTCAAAACCAATCGGAGATGTTCTTCATGTTCTTCCTCAGTCTTTGAATACACCAAAACATCGTCAATGAACACTACAACAAAAGAGTCTAGATAATCCCTAAAGACTCTATTCATGAGATCCATAAATACCGCGGTGCATTTGTAAGACCGAAGGGCATAACTACAAACTCATAGTGCCCGTATCTAGTTCTAAAAGCTGTCTTCGGAATATCTTCTGCTTTAATTCGCAACTGATGATACCCCGACCTTAAATCAATCTTGGAGAATACTCGCGCTCCTGCCAACTGATCGAACAGGTCGTCTATTCTAGGCAATGGATATTTATTCTTAATCGTCACCTGATTCAATTCTCGGTAGTCTATACATAATCTCATGCTCTCGTCCTTCTTCTTCACAAATAATACTGGAGCTCCCCAAGGTGACACGCTTGGTCTTATAAATTTCTTCTTGAGCAAATCATCCAATTGAATCTTTAATTCTGCCAACTCCATCGGAGCCATTCGATATGGTGCTTTAGACTTAAGTATGGTACCAGGCACCAAATCAATAGTAAATTCGACTTCTCTCTCAGGCGGTAATCCATGTAGATCTTCAGGAAACACATCTAGATATTCTCTCACGACGATATTCTCATAGGATCTGTCTTTGATGCATCTTCTAGAGTCATAGCTGCTAGCACCGTCTTCTCCCACAACTCGTATGTAGGTAAAGTTGCAGGTCTTTGTACTTCCAGCTTATATACAAACTTATCTCCATCTACACTAAACTCCACAACTAGATTTTTACAATCAATTACAGCCTGGTGTTTCATCAACCAGTCTACTCCTAGGATTACATCAAATTCAATCATATCTATTACCATCAGATCTGCAAGTAAGAGCCCACCTTCTATCTCTATGTTTACATCTCTATAAATTCTATTCAACAAATCCACTCCCTAGAGGAGTATTTACAGAAAAACATCCAGACATCAATTCAATATCTACTCCACATACAGATGTAAACATTTCAGATATACATGAAAAGCTCGCGCCTGTGTCAAACAGCACATATGCATTATGTTTGAGAATGGATAGCGTACCTGCTATGGTGTCGACACTAGAGGTATCTCTGTGCTGTAAGGCATAAATCTTGGCAGGTGCTCTGTCCTGACCTGAGGTCTACCCACTGGTGCTCCCGAAATTACTGCCTACCCAGCTCTTTACAATCCACGGCCTTATGCCCCTTTGTCCACACTTAAAACAGAAAATAGGTGGACCTCCTGATCGCTCGGTGCAGAATCTTTGGCTATGCCCCACTTTTCCACAGTTGAAGCATGCATTATCAGGCCATTTGCAGTCTTTCACATCATGGGGTCCCTGGCATTTATGGCATTTCCTATCAGAACTTGGGACCAAAGATCTTACTTGTTGAGTGAAAGGCCTTTTTCCCTTATCTTGAGCAATAACCGTAGCAGCTGGCCTCTTGCCCAGATAAACCTGACTCCTCAAGTCCTCCCTTCCTTTAATCCTCTTCAATCCCTGCTCAACCAGCTTTGCCTTGTTGACCACAGATGAGTAACTGGTCAACTCCATCAAATTAACCTGATGTTGAATCTCCGGTTCTAACCAGTGATGAACCTGCTCATCTTAGCATCTTCACTTTCTCTTAGTGGCTCGGGGAGAAACCTCATTAGCCTATTCAGTTCTGCTTCATACTCTTCAACAGTCAGCTTGCCTTGCAAAGTATAGTATTCTTGAGCATCTTTTCTGACACTATCCGGGAAGAACTCCCTAGAAGGCTTGATGAAACATGTCCCATGTGATCGCTCCTTGCATGTGCCTCTTGGTGCTTAGCCACATTGTTTGCCCTCCCAATCAGTAAGTAGGAGGCATATTCCACTTTCTTGTTTACAGGGATATCCAACACATGAAGTTCTTTTCCACCTCCTCCATCCACAATTATGTTTCTAGGGGTTTTCCAGGTGTAGGCTCAAATTTGTACACCAAGTCCACAAACTTGTTCAGACTCAGAACATCAACGTGCCTCGCTCCATTCCCTCTATTACCATTCATCCTTTGGGTTTTCAGCCTCCAAGCTTCAACATTTGCTTGAATCACATGCATATCGTTTCTCATATTCTGCTGCTCTTATGTTACTACTCCCAGTAAAGTATTCACGGCTTGCATCAATTGAGAAACATCAATAAGCACTTGTTGTCCTACAGGTGGGACTGGCAGCGGCGGTTGTGGGGGTAAATCCTCATACTCTTGGTTCATAGGGGCCTGATTCGGGGGTGGCTATTCCTCTTCACCAGATTTGGAGGAACCAGCATCGAGGATTCTTCTATGAGGAGGCATTCTATTCCAAGCAATATACTCCAAAGCATAAGATAAGAGGGAAAAGCTAACTTCAGAGATTAAACGCTATATAAACTACAAGATACCATAAAACTATATACATATAAACAACTACTATTATTTCTACCCCACTCATCATGCTCACTGCCCTAACAAGTTTATAACTTAATTCTAAAGAGATCATCAACCTGGAGCTTTAATACTACTTAAGCTGTAACGCCCTAACCTAAAGGCATTATTAGCTCGCCACGTGTCCTTTGAAGAACAAACACGCTAAGGCTATAGATTTCTAAGACCACAAATATGTATTTCAAATATCACCAATCACTCACATAAAGTGTAACTTTTAAAAACTTTTCATATCAAAATAATTTGTTTTCAACATTAACTAACATAACTTTAAAAAAAATCTAAACTAAGACAGAAATGATAAATCCTTACATATAAAAATGTCTTCAAAAGAAACTAACTAAATCATCATATGTTTCTTCTTATCAGATGACTAATAATTAATCTCAATTATCAGCAGGATGGTCATAATCGCTATCGTTCTCCGCATCATCGACAAATGTGTCATAGCCTGTCAAATCATAAATCACAGAATCTTTACATACACCTGTGGGAAAAATAAGGATTGTGCGAAAAACGTCCAGTACGCCAAACCAAAAGCATATGCACATGAACACGCATATCACAATATCACATACAACTTATTTTCTAATGCAACAAGCACATTTAATTATCTTTTCATTAGCCAGCAACCAACACAGTTTAGGACTATTGATCACTAATCCTAAACCCGGAATAACTCATGACCCCGATGAAAACCATATTATCATAATATATATATATATATATAGATATGCTCCACAATTAAGCTGGTAACGACTCCTAATCTACCAAATCATCTCCAGGTGTAACTCCACTCGGGACACCGCTACACAAAGATCATCAGGTTGCTAACTTTAGTATCATACTACTATCGTGGTCTTTACTAACCGCAACCAAACACAACCAACATACGTTTCAATTAAAGTCAAATATGTGTTAAGTCAAATTTTGCAACTAATCCTATAAGCACAAACAAACATACATGGTAAGGTCGTACCTGGTATTGCTCCAACTCAAATCCACCAATAGAACTTCTTACAAGAATAGAGATCTTAATCTCACACGTATCCTGACCAACAATATGTGTCAATTAATTTAAATTGCCATACAGTTAAAACCTAACCCTAGATTCCATAATCATACTCAAAGATCTAAAACCCTAACCATAGATCTATGAAATTTGAATAACACACACCTTCTTTTCTTGGTTTACAATCCAATGGAACCCTTCAATACAATTTTCTCCAAATCTCTTGATTTGTCCACAACTTCTTTCAATATACATGTATATAAAAAGTCTTCAATTTAAAATTCCTATCACAATAACAAATAAAGTTCATTGATTATTAGAATGGTATAGATTCTTACGTACGTAGAACTTGTAGATCTCAATTAGGAAATCGGAACCCTAATTCTCAATTCTCCTGAATAATAAACTGTAAGTACAATTCCATAATTTACAGATCTTATAATCCATAAATATGATAAAACCCTTACCTTTCTCCTTGATTTAAAATGACAACTTCAGATCTAGATCCATCCCTGATCCTCAACAACAAATCTTGGATTTCTTTTGAAACAACACATAAACCTAGATTATAATCTAAAGAATACTTCTTCAAAATCATAAGAATTATTAAAACCTTAATAAAAATATTACTTTTTTCTTGAATCGGAGTCTTCCAAATCTCTAATCACACTAGGGTTTGCCACAACTCTTGAATCTCCTTCAATTCATAAGATAACTAGCATAAGAGAAGATTTATCTAAAGGATTTGATTGAAAAGATTAGAGGAAGGTTACATACCTAGGGTTTTTGTTCTTTGAAAGCTCCTAGGGTTTCCAAAAGAATGGGAGGTTATATATAAGCTTTTAGGAGAAGTTGAAAAGGTTTGAAGACTAGGGAAATTCGTCTGTTAAATGACAAAAATACCCACTTAACAACATTATATTACATTCATACCCTTCAATATGAATTATTTATTTGTACTTTACAGGCTCTCTACGAATTTAATTATTAATGATATGTGCTTATATCATTTATTTATTTATGTGTATAATTTATGGTTTATCATTATACATGAAACGTTGATTAGATAATATAAGTACGTTGGAATTAAATTCTTAGGATATTATTGATTGTTTTAAGCAATAATTGAGCCTAAGGTTTGGTTAATGTTTAAGTGATCCATATAATTTCAATTAATTACGGAGTAGCCACAGCATCTTTATTTAATTAAAATTATATATTAAGGATAATTTATGATCACATATGGAAAATAAACATTGGTTGTGATTAATTATATGCAATATAATAGATCCTATCGCACAAGAATTTTTATTATATTTTGTATGATTAGTATAAAAAATCAAATAATATTTTCTAATTTACCCACAGGGCTTAGGAAAAGGAACATGATTTGATAGCTTTATCATGAGACTTAAGATGAATCTAATTGAATCAGAACTTTAGCCCACAAGCAAGTTTTATGTCACTAGATGAAATAGCCATGAAATTCCTAATTTTTTTTATAAGTGTATTGTTGAATTTAAGCATGATATATATATATATTGATAGAGAGTTTAATTTTGATGAGTATTATGATGTGTGAAAGTGTAGAATTATTTAAATATGTTAGATTAATTATTTATTGAGTTTGTAAAATATTAATATGCCTTAGAGTGTGTTATTTATGCTTAGAATAAGTGGAATGTATATATAAATATCCTTAGGTAGTAGAAAAATAGGCTAAAAACTTAGCCATTAAACCTCCATTATGTGCCTTAAGACAAAGATATTAATTAACCCAAAACAAAGTCATTAAGCCTTTAATGCCCTCATGCCCTTAAAGTCAAATAGGATAAAATAAACTATTTAACCTCTAAAATTCGGCCAAAAATTTCAGACCAAACCAAAAGCCCTCCATTTGCCCTAAAACTCTTCTTCTTCACTCCAAAAAGGCTCCCAAGGTGAACCAAGTTTGAGACTTGATTTTCTACAACATCCACCATCAAAAGCTTGATCTAAGTCATTAAACCAAGCCTTGAAGTTCTTGTGGTAAGAGTGTTCTTCAACTTTTTTTTCTATGCATGAATATGTAGTCTTGATGCCATATTTGTTTAAATTTATATTCCATGATGTTTTGATGGTATATGATGTGTTATAGGACTAGAGTGGTTAGTTTTATGTGCTTAGGATGAGTTTTGAAGTGTTGGAAGTGTTGGTGAATGCATGTGGTTGGATGACCTAATATTGAAGAAGATGATGAATAGTGATTTGGAGTTGATGAAGTTTTGGAGATGTTTGGTGTTGTTTGAATGATGGGATGATCATATAACAAGCTTTAGAGTAACTTGGAATGAGTTTAAAAGAATTTTAAGAGGTGTAAAATGCACTTTGAAAACAGGGGATTTCGTCATTTTTTTGTTCCAGTGTACACAACCCGTGTACATGGCCGTGTAGGCCTTGAAATTCTTAAAAGTTGCTCTCGGGTCATTTTTTTTACCCAACACGGCCTCGGTACACGGCCGTGTACCCGGTCGTGTAGACTTCCCCTGTTTCGCAGCTCTTTGTATTTTAGCCGTAACTTTTTCATCCGATCTCCGATTGAGGTGATTCAAGTTGCGTTGGAAAGCTAAGGAAAAGATCTAAAACTTTCATGTTTTAAGATTTTACAAATTACAAAAGTATCAGTGCTTAAATTTCAATTCTTTCCAGCTGATACACTTTCCAACAAAGTTTAAAACTTATTGTTGTTTGCTAAAAGTTGTTCAAAGCTTGATAAATGGTCATTTAAGTATTTGTTGAGTATTGTATGATAATATATGATATCTAAATGCTATGTGATGATGTTATAATGATTTATTTGAATTTCTTTGGATGATTATACTTGAGCTTTGATGAATATATACTTGAACTAAGTGTGAGTTGTAATTACTTCTTTTTACAGTGATTGATTCCCTTTCGGTTATTCCCATTGACTCTCGATCTAGTACAGGTACGCAGTAACTAGCTTGTCTCTGTGTTAGGATAGGCATTTATGGAAAACTATATATATTAAGAAAAACTTAATTGTGAGTGTTGATTTGTGTTTTACGTCGTTAAATCCAATCCCTGCCCAGGGTGGCATGAGTGCCTAGGGGCGCCCCCTCACAGATTGGGTGAGCCTGGGTGGAATTGGTATCCGGTTCGGGGAGCGGCACCCTGCTCAGATTGGGCATGGTAGATTTAGGTGTTTTCTGTAAAATTATCTAGAACGGTATAAGTATCCGAGCTACTTATATCAACCCCCTGAGCGTCAAGGTTGTTACTCAGGATCCCCCACTATCCTTGTTGCCCGGAGTTTGAATACTCCCATGTTGAATTACTAACTAAAGACTAAATAATAATTGAATGGTTGTTGCATCTTGCATTTAGTTCAGGCTTGTGTGAATCATCTCGCTTTTGTTTTCGTTACTTGTGTACTGGGCCTCTGGCTCATATTTTATCTATTTCAGGTGAGGATCTTGATGAGTCTTATGCGAGCTTGGGTTATGGTCCTGATTTTGAGGATTTTCTGGAGGAGTTTGAGGACTAGAGATGGCCCTGGACTGGTTGGAGCCCAATCTTTTTGTAATAGACTAGATATATAGGTTGGATAGTTGTTTATATAGTTCTTGATGAACTATATGTTTTGTAGTTTTGCTAAGGCTTGTAAGAAGCCTTTTGGTTGTAATATATATATGTATGTATGTATGTACCTAGCTTGTATAACCTGAGCTATTTTCTTATAATGTTTGTATATATATGGTATTGTGTTTTGAAAGTAAGCTATTAAGTAAATAATTTTCAAAATGACTTATGTTGTGAAATTAGACAAACAATTCATCAAACATTTCTTCTCGGACAACCTTACATATAATTCTGCAGATTATATGTGGTTGGGGAACTGTTATCACTTATTTTAAATTTAGGGGTGATAGCGGGTCCTTACACTAGATTCATATTTCAACATGATTTTACATGGATAAAACATGTTTTATGTTAATTTGTCTCAAAAAATTTAGTAATGTGAGCATGTATTTTAATTAATATAGCAATTTAACCTGTCAATTTTTCTAATATACGATGTGATGTTCCTGAACTTAAATGGGATAACAATAAAGTTTGGAATGAGAGAATTCTCCTTCATTTGGGATGGATGGACATTAATTATGCCACAAGGGAAGAGGAGCCCCCTGCAATAATTGAAACCAACACTCAGATGCAATAAGTCTTTATGAAAAATGGGAGCAATCTAATCGCTTGTCAATTATGTTCATAAAGACTAAAATTTCTACTGGTATAAGGGGCTCCGTCGAGTAATATCAAAGGGTCCAAGATTTGCTAAAGGCCATTAATGAGCAATTTGCCACTTCAGACAAGATAATAGCTAGCACCCTAATAATAGAGCTTTCAACTCTGAGGCTCACCGGTATTAAGGGTATACGTGATCATATCATGCACATGATGGGCATTGCGGCCCAACTAAAGGCATTGGATGTTAAGTTGTCAGAACCCTTCTTGGTTCGCTATATCCTTTGCACTTTACCTCAACAGTATGGCCTATTTAAAATATCTTACAACACACATAAGGATAAATGGTTAATCAATGAGTTGTTGACCATGTGTATTCAAGAAGAGGGAAGACTACTTATGGAGGAAAAGAAAAAGGAAAGGGTGAACTTAACTACTTATGGAAGAGAAAAAAGAAAGATCAGGCCAAGGACAAAGAGAAAGGGAAAGGGAAAATCCCTTATGTAAAAGACATAAAGAAGGAGGTTATGTGCTTCTTCTATAAAAAGAAGGGACACATGAAGAAACAATACTCCAAGTTCATACAGTGGCTTGATAAGAAAGGTACTCAACTTTCACTTGTTTATTATGAATCAAATATGATTGATGTTAATCATAGCACATGGTGGATTGATTCTGGTTCTACAATTCATGTGACCAATTCATTGCAAGATTTAATAAACTTGTTGTAAACCCCTGAAAATTTCATAATTCTTAGAAAATAATCCTAAGAGTCAAACACCGGAATCGAAACCCTAAAAATCAACCAAGTTAAAACTTAATTCTAAATAAGATCAAAAATAAGATTTCTTAATCTTGAGAAAAAGAGAACCCTAAAAGACAAAATACAAAATCCAACTATCGATTGAATCAACATTCTTACGCCAATCAAATCATCTAGCCGATTCATAAAACGCAAATCACAACGATATATCTAAATAATGTTCGACAATGAAATGCTAAGATCTTAAAACCCTCGGTGAATTTTAGAATCAGAAATTTCAATTTTCACCAAAAGTAAAACTGAGTCAACTCATAACCCTAGACTCACTTAAACGATCCCGAGAACTGAAAACTATTAAATAATCATAAATAAAATGAGATAAACCATAGATATCAAACTAAAAATATAATACGGTCAAAACTCCAAAATTATATCTTACAAATAACTCAACAAAACCGGAAGTCAAACCGGAACCCTAAAAGTCAATAAAACTTACAACAAGCCCTAGTGTTTCAGATCCGGCAATCCCTCGCTCTTAAACCCTAACAACGAAATGAAAATAATTCTTGATAATAGTTCGTATAATATAGGGAAACTTAAAAATATCATATTCATAAATTTTTAGTG